>JAPSGF010000068.1:3784031-3881890 GCA_035772895.1 Perdix hodgsoniae
AAAAAAAAAAAAAAAAAAAAAAAAAAAGCAACAATAAGAAATTGGCCAAGCAAATTTCCTTAAAAATATATAATTGCCGCACTTCAGTGAGGAATTATGCCATGCCTTTTAGTTTCACTCAGGAAAAAAGTGGAACTGTAGGACAAATGACAACATTTAATATGCAGCACTTTTACAAATGTAATCTTCTGTGGACATATCTAGGTATCACACCAATATCTCCATATCTGAACAGAGACACTTTTGAAACTTAGTCCTTATTGCGCTAGATTATCGCTAGTAAGTATCTGCACTCTTCTGTGGTCTACTGCTTGTTCCAGGAATACTGTTAAGATTTATCATTTATATTTTAGGTGGGAAATATTCATTAAACAGATAAATAGTTGTTAATCTGCAGAAGAGCCAATCCTATAAATCTGTGATAATGTTCATTTATTATGTGGGAATCAAAAGCTAAAATCTCTGCAGTGAGTTTTATATTTATATGGGGAAAAAAATACTATCACAGCACCTCCCTCAAGAGAAACCTCGAGGAGGAGGGCTTTCTGGTCTATGGAGCAAGTACTAGATACTGTTCATCTTGGTGAACTGAATTTTCATCACAGGAGAATGTGTGTCACATTCCCATTCCGTCTCTTTTGATTGAGGACATGAGTGTAATTTTACACATGTAGCATGTCTTATTCTTTATAAATTTATTTAGTTATTCTTTTTTTTCAACCGCCTTATCACAAGGGTTAGCAATTTCTTACAGAAGCTTCAGAATAAATTATTCAGCATTTTAAACAAGAATCAGAAAACTTACTTGGAAAATTCCAAATCTTTCCTACCTGTAACAAAGTTCTGCAAGCTTATATTTTCAAAAGGTCAATATAATTTCTTTTCCGAACTGTTCCTGTGTTTTTGCTACTTCTGAAATAATTCCAACAATAACGCTTTTGTTCTCTTCAAGCAGATTCATACTGACATGGCTAGTATGAAAGTACTGGCTAGAACACACTATATATGACATGGTAGGAACACAGAAGCCTTTTTTAGAACATATTGATGTTCTAACACATTGATTAAATGATATCTCAAAAAGAATTAAAATAATCCTCAGACCCAACATTCTGGACAATAACTTTCTTTTATAAATATACTTGAGTTACAGATAAATGAAACTGTATTACACAATAGGTAAGAGAAACAACATTCCCATTCAATATTCTGTAATTAAATACATTTCATTATCATATTAAATTGTTCCAAAAATTGGTGACTCTCTGATAACCGCTTCAAAACATGAAAATTTTTAAAAAGTTCAAAATATTGCAAATAACCCTACTTTGCATACTTGTGTTAGATGATATTTGTGTCTCATGAAATCTAGTAACACTGTGTATTGACATTTCCTAATGTCTCATTAAATTCTTATTATTATATTATTTGTGTTTTTCTTTCTGAAGTACACTGAACCAGAGTCACTTAAGCCATTTAGAGAGAAAATCATTGCTATATCTCACTGATACGTATTGACAATCTTAGGGAGGATAGTATGCGAATTAAAATTTGTTGGGATATATCCACTTTTTCACTCTATTTCAAAAACTGTCTTAATAATCACATACAGATTTTGTCTACTGGAACTATCTATGGGGAGATGTTGGTTTTGTCAGTTTTTATGTTTGACATGTGATGATTATACTCTCTTCTATCAAACTATCTCACTTAGACAACAGGGGGACATCAACATTGCCTGTGTTAAGTGCTTGCAGTGTTGTGTCTGCTGGATTAATGGTCTATGAAAAATAATTTTGTTTTAACTTTTTTACGTGATTCAAAATACTTTAAAGGATTAATTTTATTTGGGTTGCAGTTGAGAAAAAAATCAACCTTTGGGCTATAACTGAAAGTAAAAAGAAAGAACAATAGGAGAATGGAAGTGTTGGGTGATGACTGAAATTTGAAGTCTACATCTGAAATTTATCGAAGACAGTGATAGAGAACAGCTATATTTCATTGACAGTGACATTTCTCTTAGTTAATTATACACCAAGTACATATAATTGAACACACACATTCACTATGTACACAGTAACTTCTGTGCAACTGAACTGAAGATACAGGATATGGAGTTTCAGCTGGTGCTTCTCATATTTGAATGACTCTCATTTTAAACTGAAGAACGAAAGGAAGAAATAAAATAATAATCTTCACTAAATATAAAGTCCCCCACTCGTCTCCCGAAGTAAGGGGATTACACTGCTTGTCAACTTCATTAACTTTACATATAAAATCAAAATAAAATAAATTCTGGTCATACTAAGAAAATAGGTCCTAAACAATACTTGAAAATTTTATATTGGAATATATGGATATATTTAGGAATAAAACTTAATTTAAAAGAAGAATGTTTTAAGGATCTTTTATAGCCATACAGAAGGCTGTCCCTCCTGTGTTCAGCCAAATCAGCAAAATATGCGCTTTGGCTTATGAAGGAAAGGGACAGTGTGAAATGACCAACCATTATATAGAAATCTAAAGCTCATAGTTTGAATATCATATTATAGCATTGCTGTATATGTGCCATATTTACAATTTCCTTATCAGTCTGGCTTGAAAACACAGACCATAAAAAAGGCAATGGGAAAAAAAGAAAAAGGAAAAAAAAAAAAAAAAGAAAAAGAAAAATAGTTACAATAATGTTGACTTAAACCACTTTTTTTGCCTAACAGTCATATTAAATTTCTGAACAAGGATAGAAATAGAGCTTCTGATTCATATTTCACTCTTTACTGCATAACATTTTACATTACAGAAAAACACTTGTTAGGGGAGTAATTACAGCATAATGAGACATTGTATGGAAAGCTTAGTTCCATTTCTTTAGTCAGAAAACAGATAAATTGACCAAGGATTGGGGTGAGGAAAACATTTAGGCTTATTTCATCTTCCTTCCATAAACACAGGCTGTGTTGTGTGTGGATACATGTATGTGTGCTATGGGATAAGTGTTCATGTGCCTCAAAAGTACATTGTGAAAGTATATTAAATACAGATCAAAATTTATTCTTTAGCTTTTTTGTTTTGTAATTAAAAAGAACAAATTCTTTCTCGTGGTAAGTACCTGTTTTCCATTTCTATGTTTTTCGACAGAGTTTGGGTAGCATAATACAGACAAGGGCTACTTTTGGAAAAAAATCATTTCTGGGATTGACTCAATTTTGTGTTTATTCTTTGTTTTCAGTTTTCTGTTACGAATATCTTTTTGCTCACATGTGAAGGAAAACTAAATTTTAAGGAAGTCTGCTATGTTTTTCCTTGGTCCTTTCAAATTGTGTAAGATTTAATGATAATTTTATTTCTATTGGTTTCATTTAAGATTTAGGTTAATTCCTAATAAAGCCTCATAAGAATGAATAAAACATGAAGGCATTGAAGATAGTGACTGAAGCCATTACCTCTTCAAGGCAACAGAACATAATGAAATCAGTTTCATTTCTTATGTAGAAACCATACTTTCGTGAAATTTTTAATATACTTTTTTGGTTTATATTCTTTTTTAATTGCACATTAATTTTGCTTTTTTTTTTGCAGCAATCACTTTTAACTGAAGTAACTGCATTGTCACAGAATGATACATTTTTTTCCAATATTTTCAATTTGTTCTTCTTGACATTTTATGTTTATGTGCAGTTTGCATCTTTTTGTTTTTCAAATTCAAATGTAACAGATTTTGATATTTTTGTTACATTTTTTTTGTACTAGTTGTTTTTTATTTTTGTTTTTGAGAACCTACTGTTTTTGAATTCTCTTTTTTCCCTTTATTCTCCTCCTCACTATGATCCCAGGAGCCAACACAAAGAAAAGCGCAGATGATATAACCAGTAATGATCGTGGTGAAGATGAAGGTATTTTTTGTTTTTTCAAAGCTCAACCCTGATGCATGAACATAAACTTTTACATTTTTATTATAATAATATTGATTATTATTGTTATTGTTATTACTGTTATTTCAACATGATTTTTAGTCCCTTATTTGCAGGAACACACTTACGTGTGCTTTTTTATTTTCTTCTTTAGAGATAACATCAATTGTTTTTCTTCTTAAAATCCAAATTAACATTTAGATAACTGAAATTCCCCTGTAACATAAGTGCAAAGTTTATTCCTAAATATGTGTGAAGTGAGTAACAAGAACACTCTTGAAAATCACATACTTCCCCTCATATACTTTATTTGGTGAGAAAATGGAATTTAAAAACATGCATGTGCTCTTCTCCCTCTTACATTTTTTGTAAATTCACCTGTTTGAAATTCATGAAAAAAGCTTGCATACATTCTTTATTTCATTTTCACTGTTTCCCCAGTGCACTTACTGTACATTAAATACAGTTGCATTGTGCTTCATCTTTGGTATTTTAATTTATATGTGTTTCTCAAAGGATGTGGTTTATTTCTGTGATATAAAAGTAAAAGAAGCTGTTGATGTTGCTTTACTGTTTTGGGTTTTTTTGTTGTAGTTTTTTTTTTTTTTTTCCCCTGTAATCAGCTAGCCTCTGAGATACATTCATTCTGGCTATGACCACATTCCCACTGAAATCAATGACAGTCTTTTTCATTGACTTCTTTCTGAGTTGGATTGGATTTCCTGAAAGGAAATGTTAAAGTTCATAGTGAAGTACCCAAAAAATGTTTTGCAAGGAAATACATTTTTTCTTGCCTTGGCACAGAAAAAGCAGGATGCCCTGATTTAGAAAGAAGTCGTGAAATCTTCCTCTATTCTCACCATCCTTTTCATTTATGTTACACTGGCATTTTAGTATACTTTTTGTACTTACCAAATTAAGAAAAGTATTCTCCAAATGAAATGCGCAGATCACCGCCTTGGGAAGTTTGTGTTCTGTTTTTTCAGCAATGTGTCTCTTTCTCTCTTTCTTATCTATTCCAAAGTGCCTTTATAATTTTCTTCAATCTGAAGTTCAAGTGCATTTGAAAAATCTGCCGTATTGGTTCCCCTTAGAATCATGCATACTGTGTTGAGGTTACTTTTTAATTTCCTCTTGCTTGGGTGTTCAGCTCAATTATAGCAACTCTGTCCATGTATGAAATACCACAATAAAAGTCTCCAGTCTTCAGTTCACAGTGGTTGCCCTCTACTGCACAACCTTCATTTCTGAATTACATAATTTCTTGTAACAAAAAAATGCTTTGCAGACTTCCTCTGTTACTGTCTGAATTTTGTTCTATTTCTGTTTATAAATGCGTCTCTACATATGCCTTTTCAAAATGACAGTATTATCATTTGCTGTAACAGATTCTATGGTCAATTTTTTAAACAAAAGATAAGTAGCAAGTGAAAACAAAATTGCTCTTAAAAATTAGATATTTGATTATGAACAAATAATTCTTTCAGATTTATTCAAATTTATAAAGTGTTAGTATCCAACTTCTGATCAAAACAAAGACATACAGTTTAGGAACTAAATACATAAAATGCATGAAGCTCATTTCCTTTATGTTGAAGTTAATCATGTTCCCATTGAAGGGAAAATCTCTCATTGATTTCAGTGATGAAAGATTCAACCCCAAGGAAGTACTTTGTAATAGGAAAGGATAGAATATATAACAAATAATGCCACAAGACTTTTGGGGAGAGAAAGGAAAGGTTATTCTCCAACACAAATAATTGCATTTAGTAGTTATTGCTTTAATTTTCTGAGAGCTAAGCCCTCACAGGAAAAAGAAACTCTTTTCATGTACTTTGCTGTGAATGCTGCAAAGAGAAAAATACCTAATCTATTATTATGTACTTCATTGCTTTACATGACCTCTTTAATGTCTGCATCCCTCTAATAGTTGCAGAAATTACACAAATCTTATCACAAAGCTTTTTGTTCTGCTGCATAGATGCAACATATATAATGCAACATGTAAAGTATATATCTTCATGACCAGAAGGCAGATTCTATGAGAAGTCCTAAATTGTCACAGCTATGTAGATGTACAGTTGGCCATATTGGCCTTTCACACATGACTTTTGATATTTTCATGAGCAAAGTGGTAGTTTGCCATAGAAATATGACCAGTCACAATTTATCTTGAAATACTTTCAAATTTCTTCCCCATGTACAAAATGTTGTATATGGGATGGCTCATTGCTGCTCGCAGTTTTGGTAACTGCAAGTTAATTGTAACAAATCTGAGGGAGCTGAGAGCCTTAGAAGGCTTTCAGAGTCACTTCTCTTTCCTCTCTGCATTTATCTCAGCCTGCTCTTCCTCTTATTTTTTCCACTGTTCAACACAACTGTTGAAAATTACTGATAAGAGAGCTCAGTTGCTTCTTTCTGTCTTTAAATGCTGACTATGTAGTCAGAGACATTGCTTTCCCTAGTGTTTTGTATTATTTAATTGAAAGAAGTGGTCCTAATACACATGCAGATATAGTGAATTGTTTGTAAACAGTGTATAGTTAATTCTAACAGTGGCTTGCTGATTACCATTCTGCTTTTTAAGGCATATTATTCCCACAGTTTGGCGAGAACTAATTCCTAAGTTAATTAGTCTGATCAGAGGGCTTACTACTTGATTATTAGAAATATGAATGTAGTACAAAATGCCTAAATTATTGATTAGTGCAACTTTGTATCTCACTCAGAAGTATAAAAATATTGCTATCAATTTAATTAACTTCATCATGATTTACATTAAAAAAAAATATCTGAGCCATTAATTCACTTAAATTCTCAGTGTTTCTTTACTCCTAGGCTAGTAAAAAAGAAAAAAAAAATGATAGTTTGCTGTCTTTACTTTATACAGAGCAACTTGATTTTGTGATATTATCTGTTACTGAACTATGGGAAATGTAATGTCAACAAATAAGTCTCACTGAGGAATGGGAAAGTATGAATTATTATCATCATTTTGATATTAAATGTACAGTTATTTGTAAATTGAAATAGAACCGAATTGGAATATATTAAAAAAAAAAAAAAAAAAAAAAAAGTCAAGATTATTCCAGAATTTTATTTTTTTTCCCTTGGGATTTTAGATGTTTACATTCAAATGAAATTTCTGTTATATGAAAAGTTTTTAAGGGGATTCTGATAATGTTTAATAAACAATGGCATTTGAAGTAAGAAATATGAAAAGTCTAAAAATATTGGGCTTGTAGAATGATCTTGAATTGTGTAAAACAGCTGATTAAAGTGGTGATGGTGACATGGAAAACATGGGAAACAACTATGAATAATTTTAGCACTTTTAAAAAATATAATGCCAGATTTCATTTTTTTTTTATTAGTTTATTATGTTTTCATTACTTGAATTTTTTCAGACATTCATGATCAGAACAGCAAGAAACCAGTTATGGTCTACATCCATGGCGGATCTTACATGGAGGGTACTGGCAACATGATTGATGGGAGCATTCTTGCAAGTTATGGAAATGTCATTGTTGTCACCCTCAATTACAGGCTGGGAGTTTTAGGTAAGTGACTCTTTTCTTCATCGCAGGACTTATATTGAAAGATTTAGAATGTGTGTTTATTTAATGGCCAGTTTGATATAAATATTTAATTGCTAATTAAATCTATTGATAAATCATATATACTTGAACTTTAAAACAGAACTGAAGGTGCTTAGTTTGACTGTATTACATTCATATTGAATACTGCTTAATGTTTTCTGGAAACTAGACTGAGTTATATCTCCCCATTTTCTTGTTGATTGTCTTCACCATAAACAAAAAATCACTTGATTTTTGTGGCCTTAGTGATAGTTTAAGCTAAATTAATCACTGTATCATATTTGCTCTTTTTTTCAATTATTTAAGAAGGGGTTTTTGTTTGTTGTGTTTTTTTATTGTTTTTTAATTTTTGGTTTTTTTTACTGAAGTATTGTCAATTCATTATAAATTTAAAAAAAAGAAAAATTTAGAATAAGTCAAGAAGTTTCTTTTAAGTTTGACGAACTCCACATAAATAATTTCTACTTTTAAGAAAAAGTGATACTTCTGTCTTTCAAAGACACCAAGAAAAACATCTTCATGACATTGTAGATATTCCTGTCAGTATTATATTGAATGCCAAAATACCCTTACATCCAGAACAGAATGCCAAAAGTATTAATTTTCTGCTTTCTCCATGGTTCCATGATGCTTAATTTCTTCATCAGTAATAATAGCAGACATTGGAATGATTTTCTAATTTTGATGAAAAAGCATGTAGCTTTTTGTTTCCTTTTTTTCTTTTGTACACTCATATTTCCATCATTCTAGATTAAAAAAAAAAAAAAAGTGATTTGAGTGTTTTTAGGATGGCATTTAAAATCTTTTTCTTAACAGCAAAGCTGATCAAAGTTCTTAGTCTATACTATTTTGGTAAAAAAACTTTTGCTGAGTTATCTATTAAGGTGTTTAATGTAGTTAATATTCTGTCTCATCGGAGCAATGAAAACCATTTTGTTTATTTTTTACTCCTGTATTGACTCTTATTTAAATAAAAAAAAGAACATTTTTTCAAAGTTAAAGGTAGATTTAAACATAAAGCCAGGAATGAAAAATGTATATTTTGTTGTATATTAAATTTTGGTATTCAGAAGTATATCAAAAAGAAACAATACAGTTTTTATGTGTATGCACATAATCTTCATTAAATTGGATTTGTTGTTGTTATTAGATAAAATTTTTGCCTTGTAACTTAGTGATAGTTATTGATCTGTTAAAAATGTCTATTGAAAGGTTCTCCTTAGAGCTTTTATTGTTGTTTCTTAAAATTAAATTTTTGAGGATATAGATAACTGCAAGTTATTTAAGCTATTTGACTGTCCAGCAGTATGTATCAATCTTAAGGAAAAGGGAGTTTTCAATATTTTCACTTATATATTCCTATTATGTTAATTTATACTGAAGACTATGGAAAGAAAGAGGCAGACAGTTGTTGTGGTGTTCAGGAAAAAAAAAACAAAAAAAACTACCAACATAGTAGAGATTTATTCATATAAGAAACTGAAAAGTAATAACAAGTTTTTAAATGTCCTGCAAAACCACAATGTTAAATTTGACATTAGATATATAATTCATCTCAATGTTAGTAAATGGAAATTTTTTGTTCACTAAAGAATTTATTCTTTGTTATACAAGGTTTATGTTTGAATTAGAAAAGCAGAAGATATTCAGAATATGCATATATCACTTAGAGAAATTGTGAGCATATCTCTTTGTTGTTTTTTTTTTTTTTATTTCTGTTTTTGTGAAATGTAAATGTGATTCTTGACAATACATTTGGTTCTGCCTAGAGTGGAAGATATTAATTGAATTCCAGGTACTATTGAGTTATTTCTTAAGGACAGAGAAAATACAGAGAAAATACAAAGTAAATAAGCACATGGAAAGCAAATACATTTATTCATAAAATTTTTAAAAGTTATATAATTTGTAGCATGTACATTCATAAGGTTGATAGTATTTGTATCCAGTTCTTCTAGCCTGAATTGTCTTCTTTTCAGATTTATTTCTCTGGGTTTGTTTCATTTGTGAGTTTTTATATAGGAGGAGAATGCAAACCAGATTTAAGTGTCTTAATTATGTAGTTCTATTGATATTATCACATCCTGTGGTAGAGGAATTTGCACTGAACAGGACAAAATAATAACAAGTAACTGAAGTCTCTGTGTATGTATCTTCCCTTCCTTTGGAAAATTTGCACCTGAATGTATCCAGATACTGAGTATAATTATTTTTATAGTATAGAATCATAGAATAACCAAGGTTGGAAAAGACCTCCAAGGTTATCCAGTCCATCTGTCCACCTATCACCAATATTTCCCATTTAAACCATGTCCCTCAGTACAACACCTAAATATTTCTTGAACACCGTCAGGGATGATTACTCCACCACCTTCTTGGAGAGCTTGTTCCAGTGCCTGACCACTCTTGCAGAAGAAAGCCTGACATTATGCATATACATTCTGTAATTAAGATATATTTAATAATTTTCCTTTCAGTTTATTCACATTATTCAGTATTTTGTCATTAACAGGAGTAGATATAAAATCTACTAGATGGCCACTGTAAAATATTAGACAGACAAATCTCAACTTGAGATCCTGGGAATATATCATCAATGAAGATCTGGAAAACTGTTTTGTAACAGTGATTACATATGTTTAATAAATCAGTATTTTGAAAATTCATCTTCCTAGGTGCGAAAAACAGAAATTGCTAAGAACACTTGCTTCTCTTGACTGTCCTTCAAAGACACACAGTGTCTGGCCTTTAGAAATATGTATTTAGTCATTACATTTTTGTCAGGATAATAGAATATAAGCTGTGTGGGCCTCTTTTACTGCATCTGGGTATAAAATAATTCTTATTATAATTAATGGAATCTGTGTTTATGCTGTTAAAAGTGGTTGAAAAGATCTGATAACAGCACATGGCTCTGCACCCTTACAGTTTTAAAACTCTAAAACTTCTTAAGACAAGAATTCTTCACCTTTACAGATACTATAGATTTTTAAGTTGAAATCTAGTTGTCTGTTGGCTATAACTGAGAGACCAAAACTTCTAGTCTTAAGTTAACAAGGACGCACGTCAGGTGGAAAAAAAAAAGTAACTATAACATGGCAAGCATTAGTGTTATAAATCATTTAAACTGGCTGATACATATAATTATCTCCATTTCTATCTATACTTCTTGCATTTGGCTAAATTATAACTCTTCAGATAGCGCTCTGAGAAATATTTTTCTGTATATCCAGAATAAAAAACTAACTAAAATCTCCCATTCAGAGGACTTCAGGACTTTAGAGCTGCTCTAGGAACATATATATTGACTCAAACTGCATTCAAATAGCACTGAAGTAAGATAACCGTCACCTGGACTGAAAGCTTTTGAATTTTATAATTATTTCTCTCTATCCTTTGGATAAAAGTACTATTATGGGTATTCATCCTGGGATCTCTAGACTCCTAAGTCTGTATACTGTGATAATATGTGTTGTACGTATTGTTTTAGAGGAAAAATATTTCAAAAACCATTCAGAAGTGATGTTACAAATTTGGATGAGAAAATCTTCAACAATCTTAAGAAAATTTAACATACTTAAATATGATCTTAGTGTCTAGTGTGAGCTATAACAGGCAAAATCTAAGATGAATTCTAGGAATATGAATCATGTACTTTGGAAGCTATAGTTAAATGAAATATCTAGCGTAGTAAATGAACATATTCAGAGTTCAAAATTATAAAACTTATTTTAGCATTACAGAGTCCACTTGTAATTTTGTATTTTCTTCCTTTTGGGGTTCTAAATCATACTCACAGGAATAGTCTGTTTCTTATCTCTTTCCCTTTCATGATGTAAACATCCATTTTAAGTACTGCCTTAAAAGACTAGACTTCATTTTAGCAAAAGATTTTTCCACATGCAATTATAACTCACTATCAATGATCATAATAGGCAATGTACATAAATCAGAGTTTAACTGTCAAGGAGTCTGTGTTCTTACATATTTTCTTCTGTGTTCTTACATAATTTGTAGAGAACTTTACCTTCCTTCACTGCATCTCTCATTTGTGAGTTAGAACATCAATGCACTGAAACACTCAGTGTAGTAAATGCACTGCTTTGGATTTGACTTACCAGAGTTACATGTTTGGACTACAAAATGGGTCATAAAATGATCCTCTGGATTCTTCGGAGTCATTGTGGTTCAAGAGAAAAGAATATGAGTGAAAACTTACTGAGAGGTTAGTGAGTTTTCAGAGATAAATTTTGAGTAAAATACTAATTTCCTTGTAGAAATTTCAAAGAAATTTTTCCAGGTAAAATTAATAAAGAATTATTGACTATTAATGTGCCTAACTTTCAAGGTATCATTTTTATTAGTATTTTTATATATAGTTAGTTTGTGAAAAATATATGCTGGAAACTGTGTAGAAATAGTCAAAGAAAGTAAGTAGCTTATGGTCTCATTTTCACCTAGAACAGAGCCAGATTCCTTCATATTCACAGAGTGTACATTATTACACAACATATCAATTTTTTTCTTTGGCAGTATCGTTGATTCACAGCAGCTTCTTTATGCTTGTATTTTTAGTTTTTCTCTAAATTCTAATGTGCATATATCTCTTCCCTGTCTCCAGACAGCCCTTCTTTTATCTCCTGTGTGTGTAACTCCACTAATACAGGAAATGTAAAGTCAATCTGGTGGTAGAAAGGGACAGAAATAGATTAGGACCCATGGGAATAACCCCAGCGTTTGGGTGTGCTGAATAAATCACAGTTCAAAGCTTACACAAAAGAAGGGAACTTCAGCTCAATTTAGCTTATAGTGAATGTTAGTATTGCTGATGTCAACTTATGCATTACTACTTTGCCTCACATCTTTCAGTTTCATGAGGATGATTTCCTGATTATTTTGGTCTCTGGCTTGTCTTGTTAACTGTCCAGTAATTGTGTCAGCTAATGTCAGTTACCATAGCCAATCTTCTACTTAAGTAAAACTCTAGCTCCAAGCAATGATGAATAGATATTATTTCCATTGATCAACACAGTATCTGCTATTTATTTATTGTTAATCTTATTTTGTTTTATTATTTAAAATCTACTGTTGAGTCATAGAACTTGAATTTGCACAAATGCAGCTGAGAAACCCCATCCAGATCCCACAATTTAGGGACTATCATGTCACTGCATCCTTTGCTTATAACATCAGAAACAATTATGTGTTACAGGATCATTAGAAACAATATGCTCATTCATTTAGTTTCCAATGTGAAATAAATTTCAAAAAGAGAATACATGGCAGTACAGTGATTATGTCTCCTAATCACAACAGGTCTTAATAGATTGCTTTGCTTTCATATGGATTATTTATGATTCTTAAATTGAATCATAGAATCATAGAATTACAAGGTTGGAAAGGACCTACAGGATCATCTAGTCCAACCATCCTCCCATTCCTACCACAAGCTATTAAACCATATCTCACAGCTCCTCATCCAGACACCTCTTGAACACTGCCAGGGACAGCGACTCTACCATCTCTCTGGCCAAGCCATTCAAGTGCCTGTCCACTCTCTAAGATAAAAAGTTTTTCCTTACATCTAATCTAAACCTCCTCTGGTACAACTTGTGGGCAGTTTCCTCAGGTGCTGTTTGTTGCCTGGGAGAAGAGGCCAAATCACTCCTCATCACAACCTCTCTTCAGGAAGTTGTAGAGTGCAATGAGGTCTCCCCTGAGCCTCCTCTTCTCCAGACTAAACAATCCCAGCTCCTTCAGCCGCTCCTCATAAGACTTGTGCTCCAGACCCCTCACCAATTTTGTTACCCTTCTTTGGACATGTTCCAGAGCCTTAATGTCTTGTGATGGGGGGGGGGGGGGGGCCGAAGTGAGGGGCCCGAAACTGAACATAGTACTCAGGTTGTGGCCTCATCAGTATAGGAGAATGATTACCTCCCTGCTCCTGCTGGCCACGCTATTTCTAATGCAGGCTGAAAACTAAAAACACCTGAAAACTTTAGGTAACAAATTCAGTACAGAGGCAAAATAAAAAGCCAGTATAGTAAGTAAAGGCTCTATAACTAATATGAAACTAACAAATATATTGGCATGTTTGTGAAGTATAATTTTTATGTTTTTGTAAGCTCATTTGGTAACATTGGTGATCACAACATGAGTATCGGCATTTATGAATTATTCTCATGTGATCTGATGGTGAAAATGCTGTTTTCATGTTTTCTTTTATGGATTTTCTAATACAATCCATTTATAGTTTTTAGGCATCATGTAGAAAAGGCATCTTTTTTTAAAATCTAAATGACATTTTGTTTTAATCTGTTTTCTGTTTCAATAACATTGATTTTGTAGTCTAATTTTGTTTTGATGTTTTGAATTCTAAATATCACTATTATTACTCTAAAATACTGACAGTAACCAATGACCCACATGCTCTACATGTAGAGATGCTGTGAGGTAGGTTGTTTAAAAATTTCTAGCAACGTCAAGATAACTGCAGCTGTATCTAGATTAATGTAAAATAGATTTATTATTTGAAATCTATTAAAAAGCTATTTGTTTTTCATAGTATATGTCCATTTCGTTACGAATTCATGTTTCTTTTTTTTTTTTTTTTTTTTCTTTTTTCTTTTTCCTTTTGACAGTGTGGGGTTTGTTTTTCAAACGTTGTGCTTTTGGGTGATCCATCTATCTTTTTCCATTAATTTATAACTCCTTTGCTGAAATATTGTTTTTATGCTTTTCAGGCAGCATGATAGCATGATTCTGTACTTGCAATTTGCCTCTCACTGAGGTTTGAAGAAACAACTTTTAGTAAGGTGTAAGGGACCAACAAAAAACACTTTCTGACTTTTTAAGGTTTTTAGGGAAAAAAAAAAAAAAAAGGAGTACTGCAGAATTTGCAGGCAGAAAATGGGTAAAACATTATACTTTAGAAGACGCAAATCTAGATTGTTGATAGTGTTTTTATAGACAGGAGCTGCATTTAAATGTAGCTTCAGTTGATTAGTGCTGATTGGAGCTTTTGCTTCAAATTTTAAGAAGAGATCACATATACTAATGAAATAGACTGAGTCTATTAAACCCCTGGAGTATAGCCTGGTACCCATTGTTCTTTTTCTGTATTAAATTCATGGTTTTATAGTACCACTACAAAATTCAGAAGTTGATTTAATGACATTGATAACCTACTGTCTTGGTTTCAGCTGAGCAGTGTTAACCAGTGTTTTGATTGCTGTGATGGAAACACACCCAAGTCTAGACCATGCCCCTTGTCAGGGAAAAGCCACTGCCTTCATAGTGAGGCAGCAGAGGATGGGGTGAAGCCAGAACAGGGGGGTCTAAATTAGGTCACGGGTTCCATGCCATGTGACACTTTGCAGAAGGCCATAAAGATATTGAAATAGGCTGAGATCAGACAACTATCATTATAAAAGTATAGTTGATTAGAAAAAGAAGTTAAAGTTGAAGAGAATATTAAATTTGCTTTGACAACTTATATACCACATATAAAACTGAGTCATGAAAGAAAAACAAAATGCAACAAAACAAATAAACCACAGCTTCTGCTATAAAACATTCAATTTCATCTTTGTTGATAGCAAATCTAATTAAACATGGAGTTATAGCTGCTCTTCTCACAACAAAAGAATTTCACTATAAATTCTAAGGACAGAAAATGAAAGTTATATTGGTTGCTCGTGCTTCCAAGGATGTGCTAGACTGAACTGCAATTTCTCTCAAAAATTTAATTTAACAGAAAGGAAAGAATTTATAAATTATTCAACTGTTAATTTCTCTTTCATACTTATTTTAGCCTCTGATGGCTAGCAGCCAGTTTTTCAGGAAAAAAATGTGGCTGGCATTAGAACTTATTGACCATACTGCTGATCTTTTCCTTCCTTATGCTACTAATACACCTTTTTGCAAAATGTAATGTGATTAAACATTGCAGGTTTTGGAACTCTAAAAGAGGTTGGAAGCCATAATGATGTACAGGCTGTAGTTCATACCATAATGCCGACAAACCTGAACTTGCCTTTAAAAGTGACAAATTGCTCAAAGCAATTTGAATGAAGACCCATTTTTAAATGTATTTTCTGACAACTTACTGGCAGCTGTCCATTTCTTATACAGACTATTACTGAAATCAGATTCTGTTTAGGGTTACTTGATATGTTCATTTGTATGTATCTTGTGAATAGTAATAAATTCTCTTACAATAGCATAAATTAAATATATTTTTTTATCTTTAAGGAATTGTAATGTCAACACCAAAAATAGTAATGGAAAAACAACAACAAAAGTAGAATGAAAATGCGGGAAGCCTGAAACTTCTGATCTGTGCAACAGTTGTTTGAGTGGAAAGGCAGGATTTTTTCTTTGCTTTCTTTTCTTCTACTTATGTATGGAGAGCTAGTCAGAACATCTTCTGAAATGAACTGAGAACATGTTCTGAGAACATCAGAACAACCTTCTTTATAATGTTAAAATGTATGGGTTAAAGTCACTGTTGAGATAAATCATTTGACTCTACTGGATATTTCCCAAAACGTCAATTTCTCACTTTTGTTTTCTTTTTAAAATTTGTTATGCAATGTACATGAGCTATCTTGTCAGTGTGGATCGTAAGAATACTTCAGTTACTTCAGAAATACTTCAGAAACCAGAAGTTTTATGCTTGATTTCATATTTATCAAAGAAAATGAAAGGTTTGGAGCACTTTTAGATAGTAGAGCAAACATAAGGAATAAAGGAGAGTCTGTTAGTATTTTAAGATATTGTCTTGATACAGATGTAATTTATTTTCTGAATATTTTATTTTACATTCTTAGACTTTTAAAACTAATTAAGAACATCAGGCTGCAATTCAGGAATAATATAGTAAAAAATATGTTGCTTGTATTGTACATAATTAAGGAAAAATGAAAATGGCTGAAGTTCTAAGGGTATTGTAATAAATGAGAAAATTTACTAGTTGACTCAAAGAGATCAAGATTTCAATGTGTTTAGTCCCTTTATCTCTTGAAAGCCACTAACATCTTTTTGAAAAAGACTTGCATCATCTCCTTAAAAATATTAATTGCACACTTTTAATAATACAAAGATTCTGTCTGATCAAAAGAAACACAGACTAAACCCTTCATTTCATTTCATATGAAATCCTGCATAACTTGCAGAGTTTTGCAACATTTTATGCATAAAGAAAATAAAATAAGTTCCTCTATCTGACCATCCTTTGTGTATATGCTTGATAGCAAAAGTAGTAATAGTAAAAGTGGGTGGGTAACAAACCAGACTGCTTATCAGAGGAGGCAGGGGAGTAATGTGCAATGGTTCATAAAGTTAAATTTGCATATTTTCATCAGCCAATGAGATGTAACGTTGGAACAAAAATTCATTTTATCTTGCACCAACTTACACTGAAGAACTACAGTATTTTTTCAAGCCTTAATTCTCTTACATTAGCCACTATATGAAGATACAGCATACAGGAGTAAATAAATGTTCTCTGTGTGTTTTTGGGGCTTCCATTTCCAAACTGTCAATGTTGTTTTCCCTTGAATAGCTCCTAAGTCCTATATAAAGCAGATGAGAGTATCGAATGAATAAAGATTTCCTCAGTGATGGATGTTAAGTGGGTTCTTCGGTATATATTTGTAGGCAAAGTGTAGCAGCTGAGACAGGTCATCAATTTTCATCTTTTCATTTCTACCTTCTAACTGAAATTGATGATTTCCATGTAGGGAATCAAAATAATGTTTTCTTTTGGCATTCATTTATGCCAGGTCTCCTGTGGTAACACTGGTTCACTTAGAGCTTAGATCAGTTAGAAGAATACAGCAATGTAATGCTGCAAGATGTAATAAAATTACTGTGGGAAGAGTGGGAAGGCATATAACAAGAAAAAATACAGTTTAAGAGTTTTCCATTTTTGTTTGTTTCTTGTTTTCCAAGCCATCTATGTATAGTATTAAGTAGGATCTTTTACATTTAAAGAAAATGAAAACAAATTTAATATCTATTCAAGTACAGGATTTAGTGTTTGATACAATATCATAAATACACTTTTTCACATTTCACTTGTGTTCTATCTGTAACAAATAATATTTAATTGTAAATATTTGTGCTCTGTGAAAATGATGCTTTAATATTTGAATACCAAGTAGCTACCTAATTCCTCATAAGCTCCCAGTCTCCTGTATTTTTTATTTTTTATTTTCTTGGAAAATAGGAGGAATCAAACACTCATTATGCCCTAGACTCTCAATTATTTTTTCAGCAAGGACTTGGATTAGCCCTTGATGAATACACAAGGAATTCAATTCTGAATATCCTTGAATAAAGGGTAACTTGCAGATGTTGTGCTCTTATAATAGAACAAGCTATGAGTCATAAGGTCCTAATTACATCTTTTTTCCCTTGCTCTTGAGAGGAATTACATTACTTCATTTGATGACTTCTTGAGGTAGAAGTTTTCTCTTTTACTCTGTATTACATGTAGATAAGTGGAAAAATGTATTTGTTCGTAGTAGAAGAGTGATAGTTAGCAAATAAATTTTCCCCATGCAGTCATAACCAAGATCTGTGAACATGGCTATCCAACTTACATGTAAGTTTCTGGGGAAAGAACCATCTTTCGGATGATTATATTCAATTCTAGAGCTGTCCATGCCTGTGACTACTGCTCCTACCTAGTAATGCCAAAAAGTTATTAAAGTATGCAGGAAAAAGAGTCCTCCTTCTGTTGTACTGGAGGCTAAGAACAGTCAGTATAACACCTGTCAGATTGGCACAAACAGATCCAGAAGATTCTGTATGGCTTTGCTCTCATGCCTTATAATACAAGTGCAATACAACTGTAGCTTGCAACCTGCCCACTCAGATCTGTTTCCATATACTTGTGGTTGCTGCCATGCCAGGCTCACCCATTTCCCCCCCACACTTTTTTTTTTTTTTTTTTTTTTTCCAGAAATGGTCCTCTTCATTTAGAAGTGCAAAACTTCTTTTTTTAAAAGGAAAGACATTTAAATTACATTTCTTAGTGCATAGAATATTTTTGCTGATTGTCAGAAGTACAGCATTGCTTTTTTTTATCAAGAAATAAAAAATGTTCCTGAATGAAGATCCTACAGACTCTCATATATTAGATTCTTCTTGTGATTGTATTCAAGGCTCAGTTGAATTGCAAGCAAATTGTACTGACATCTTTATAGTTCCCACTGAAGCCAGCTAGCCATGCCTTTGATAAGAAAGAACCAAGCCTTGCTAATCTTCTATATTTCTAGGAGTGTTATTTCTTTTATCTCTAAGACCCCTTTATAAAGGTATTTACTAAAAAACTCTCTTCAAAATATGTCAGTGGTTTACCTCTCTGTTTTTAGGACCTTTATATAGGATATGTATAAGGAAATCGTGGAAATTTTGCTAGAAATTTACATCGGTATTTTGAAAGAAAACAAATACAGAGATGAAGAAATTCATCCTGCAAGCCTGCTAAAATTGCATAGAAGTTAAATTGCTATTTCTGTTTCATAACTACATTCAATACACTTAGTAACCCATGGGGCAGATTTGTCTCATTCATGATGAAGTCTTGCAATTTAAATCAATACAATTTCTGCCTTTCAGTATATGGCATGTAGTTTTCACCTTCAGGTTGCCTTTCCTTACAGGCAGTATCTTTCCTTACTGTAGAAAATATTCTTCTTTCATTTTAACAACTTAACTTTATCATTTGCAAGGAAAACAACAGGGAGCAAATCAGTCAGTGATGTATCTCAGTCTCATAATCAGTTACATGTATAGCTGACTCACTAAGCAACGAAATGCCAACATCTGGGTACCTGCCAAAAGACAGTACTTAAAGGAATTATATGTGCTTAGAAAACAACCAAACATCTTCCCTTTATTTTAAAAATGAAACTTTTTTTTATTTACTGTTGCTTATAAAGAGCGAAAGTGCATTAAAAATTTCTGAGCAGGATCCTTGGTTAACCTCACACATCACTTATGCCTGGCATTGGTTAAATTAAGCAATTGAAGCAGTATAGTTCAGCAGAATGTTACTGTACTCAAGAATATGATAACAGAAGTTAGACGCTGCTCAACATGCTGTTAGGCAAGTTAGCATTTTTTTTTTCAGTTACAAGGAAAACAGCAGGATGTGCTTGAGTCAGTACTCAAAGAACCATATAAAAATTAGTGTACTACAAGCTTATATATTATATATAATTTTTAATCATATTTCCTGGTTTTGTTTGTTGATCTGTTTTTGTTTGTTTGAAGCATAACAATAAATCAAATGCAGGTGTCACTGTGGAAGAAGGAATACTATCACTTGTTAAATTATTGTTAAATTGCTTGAAATCAGCTATTTGTACTTTAGCAATAGGGACATTGAACAAGATCTTAAAAAAAATACATTAAAATCTATTGGCTTAAGGTGGAGTTTTTTCCATGTACTTTGAGTCTTGGATACATATGTTATTTTAAATGTATTAAATACTATAAGCACAGTTTTCTTCAGGAAGACAATATAGTTTTTACATCTACATCTTCCTAGGCTTTCTGCCAGAAAACCTGGCTACCTTTTCTCACATAATACTGTTACTCTTTGCTGTGAATGCATCATGGAATAACAAGAACAGTTAGTGGCCTCTTGCTTTATATTCACTCTTTCTGTCTTCTCAATGTGATGTTCACATTAACTTAAGCATACTTGATATTTTTCACATTTTGATATTTGTTCAATAAATGTTGGCATTTTCATTCTGCACAGTTTTTATTATTGCTTTATTAGCAAATATTGCTAAAATTTTCTGAAAATGGAAAATATTTGGAATGACATTATGATATTTTACTGATGAATCTCAGAGTATGAATGGAGATGTATGCAGCCATGATCTGGATGTACTCCATGACCTAAGTGTTCCCTTTTTTTATTATCCTTGGGGGTGGAAACTTGGAGAGACTGACAGAGGAACATTTCTGATACATGTGCTCTCCTGTCTTCTTTATCTGGTGACCTTCCAGCTCACCCCATCACATCTATGTGAAGCAGATCTAGTGATGTGACAAAAATCAAGTTAATTGCTCGTAACCAAGTGATTGTCAATGTGATCAGAGGTGCCTCTGCATCTGTGGAATGAAGGAAGGCTTTGGGAGCTCTTTTCACATTTCTTTGAACTCAGGATTGGATGCCTGCTGATGAGAGACCATAAAAGACAATGTGGGCCAATGTAGTTCACAATGTAGCCAATGTTTCTCAACCCCTATCTAAGTAAGCGTTCAGTAATATTGCGTCATGTCATTATATGTAATTTACTAAATGCTTACTATGCATGAAAACAAATAAATACTGTAACTGTTCACTTATTATAGGTACAGTCAAGTTATTAGCGACTGTAAATTATTATTCAACGTCAGAAGAAGAAATTCTTGAATTATTCAAAAAAGCAGCAGTATTATGAGCAGCAAGAATTCAGATAAGGAACTGCAGATAGAAATATGTCTAGGCATGTGAGACACTAGTCTGAAATATTTACAAAATATATGATGCCTATTCTGGAAAGACAGTCAGCACTTCAGCTTGTGAGAATTATCAGGAAGTAAGAGCTTGAAGAGAAACTGATTTTTTTTAGCTTTCTTTCATGCCTATTTTAACTTCAATTAGGGATATAAACCAAAACTCTGAACATTACTGAATTCATTTATTTTGTCTGTTGATCATTAATTATGTGGTGGAATATATTAAGCAGCCACTGATAAAATTCACTCTTACACCTCCAAAAAAAAAAAATCTTTAAAATGTAATTACGCCAAGTTCTGTCAATGTCATACAGTATTCATTAGGAGTCAGAATACATAGTCTTGAATAAAACTGTTCATTTACTGAACATCCTAACAGATATTTATATACCCACATTGAAAATTAGGAGCAGAAGTGGTGAGGACATAGCAAGAGGGAATAACTTCAAAAAGGCGCTCAGAAAACCATTGGTGAATAGAGGCATAAAAATTCCATTATTTGAATTCCAGGGTAGTATGTTCTATAATAGACAATTATTATTTAGACACAGCTGCTATAGAAACCTTCAACAGACTCAAAAAATCAACTCCAATCTTAAGTGAATTGGTAATTGAAAGAGTCAGTTCCAGGGAAAGAATAAAAAAAAGGATTTCCATCTATTTATTCTTCTTCTGTTAGAAAGATCCATAGGTAAACTTTTGTGCAAAATGTGTATATTTACTTCAATAGGAAACTTGCTTAAAATATTTTAAATTTTTGTTAGGAAATATATTCTTTTAATTTAATAGAAATATATGTATATATATAAGTCTGTCTCTATCTTACTTCCTTAATTACTGAATAAAAAATGAAAAAAAATGCTGGACCCTAGTTAGTTTATTTTTCAGTGTTATGCAGAAGATTGGTTCTTACAGGATTCTGAGAAATGTGTTTACAAACTTAATAAAAATGTGATCGACAGACTTTTAAATAATATTTCTTCATGAATTTAAGTGGTCACATTTTTTAAATTTAAAAGTATACAGTTTATAAGAAATTGCAGCTGTGACATAGTTAATATCTACTGATGTGTCATGCTCCTTTCTTTGTTGCATCACTTAAATATTTACGTTCTAGAATAGGATGTTATTGCCAGGCAAAGTTATGCTTTGCTTATACAGTTGTTATTAAAATACTGGAAATTTTAAGATATGAAAATCTTAATAATCAAAACCGAACAGTAGTAGTAAATAGTATTGACACGAATGATAATTTTTTCCGGTAGTCTTTTGATGCTATATTTTTTAATCAGTTTTATATGATTCTCTAATTTTGACCAGAAGCAATAAGGTCAAATAATTGAATAGCAACTGTTATAAGAATTTTTTTCTCTTACATGGACAATTCTCTAGGGTACTGATTTATTTTTGTATCCTATGAAGTAGAAGATATTTTTATTAAATTAATACATTAAATATGTAAGCATTTAGCATTAACAATTTATTACACTGTAAAGCTAAGATATTAGTGCATATCACCGAGTATTCACTATCTAGAACCAACTAAATAGTTGACTATTCAGGGAATTTTTAACACTCTTTACTATTTATCTTAGGGAAAAAAGGCTGGTTTCTTGACTGAAATATAACAGTGATATCTTTGTAATGCCATTTCTCTTGGTTTTTAATTCTTTCAACATATGCTAATTTTATTTCATATTTTCTTTTCTATAATCTTCACTTTCATTTAAAATTTATAGCTTCTGATTGATTTTATCTGAAATTTTGTGATGCTAGTTGAGTTTTTTTTATTGCAGATTGAAGTTTAAAACAAACATGAAAATGATCTATTGGATATTTTTAAGACAATATGTATAAATAATAAGTATCTCTGAAAACTATCATATCAAAACTTTTGTAATTTCCAATTTTTTGGAACTGTAGTTCTTTGATACAGAAGTGTGTTGGGTCCATCAGAATACTTTATTACCTGCTTCTCTCTCTCTCTCAGATCATGAAAAATGGTGGATTTACCAGTTGCAATATAAAAAGGAAATAAAATTTAAAAAGCCTTAGTGGTTCATGCTATTGTTATTCTTTTACTATATTCTTTGTATTATATCATTTGTGCCATGAAAAGCAATAAAATTTTTACCTGTTGATGTAAAGACAAAAAAAAAACAAAAACAAACAAAAAAAAAACAACCTTGTTTTATTTCCTCAGACTAACTGCTTTTATACTATTTATAATATGTTTCTTTATTCTTTTTTGTAACCTAGGAAACATTCAATTATTTATTTATTATTTATTTTTAATGTATAAGTATTAGACTTTTCTTCAACAATACCTAAAGGCTTTAGGACTGAAGGTTATGTTTGACATGGTTTGAAGTCCTTATTGCACATTGTGCCATAATCATTTTCTGAAGTATGCTGCACATTTTGCACATGTATTTCCTGAACAGTTATCTTCAAGGGCTTAGTGGCTCCTATAAAAAGAAAAACCTAAAAACCAAAATGGAAAGAGGCAAAACTAAGTGGCAGATGAAAGAAAAAGAAAATACAGCCAAATAGGATCTCAGTAATTATCCTGTAGAACTTAGAATGGTGATGAAGTTTATTAAAAAGGGATCTACAATTGTTAGAGTAGCTATTGCTTATATATTTTTAAAATATTGCTTATATATTTTAAAATATTTTAAATATTGCTTATAATTTTTTAATTTACATTTTAAAATATATATTGAAATATATTTTAAATAGTTTTAAACATATGTAAAATATATATTTTAAAATACAATTTTATATGATACTCTTTTAGTTACTAAGCAAATTGCCTTCTACTGCATTCTTGTAACTGCTCAATTATCTGAAGTTTCAGTGCTGCAATCCCTGAGTTGCAATAAATATTGAATGGATACTGTAAATATATACTAAAGGAAATATTTGTCATCTGAGACAGATTTATGTGTTCTGTGGCTATCACTAAATTGGATGTGAACTAGACTGATAAAAGCTATGGTTGTATGATTGACAAGCTTGTGTACTTAGGGAACATACTGACCTGGAATATGTAGCTTGATCCAAGGAAAAAAAAAAAAAAAAAAAAAAAAAAGATAGGAGGGATAAAAACAACAGTGCATTACACAAACATATACTTTTAAAATTTTCACATGGAGGGATAAATCTAATCAAATACCATGACAGAAATAAAAGAAAAAATATATATTACTTGCTTCTGAAGAGTATCATTTTGTGCAGTGGGAGTGTTAGCATTCACCACTAATATCAACAAATAGCCTTTTTGCTGAGAAGCGGTTCTTTTTATCTATTGATTGACCATGGTTATGATGATTGACCAGGGACTTAAGTGGTAGCACTGAAAGATAGAGCAGAAGAGAAACAAAAACTAAAACAAGAATATTTATAATGAAGTCTGACTATTTGAAGTGGAAAACATGTTAAGTGCATAAAATAAAAGAAATCTAATTAAACAGAATATACTTAACAGAAGCAGGTGTCATGAATGCCTGGATATGTGCTAAGGATTGTAATCATCATTCAGACAAATCTACAGTATGAACTAGAGCGAAAAGCAAGGATATTCAGACTCTTTCCTTAGCCAAAGTTAGGATTTGTTTCCTTAAATAGGTGTAAGAAAGGTATACAGTTCACATTTCTTTGTTCATAAGTGTTCAAAGCTGATTTGCTTTATTAAATTCTTGTCTAATGTTTATTGATTGTTGCTCATTTTATTCTAAAATCTAATCCCAGCCTTCAAACAGGAATGACTATACTAAAAAATTACCAGTGAGAACACACATTATATAAACACAAAAGGAAAAATTTAAGCACCTTCTTCAATCCATGAATA
Source organism: Perdix hodgsoniae (assembly GCA_035772895.1). NCBI lineage: Eukaryota > Metazoa > Chordata > Aves > Galliformes > Phasianidae > Perdix > Perdix hodgsoniae. The sequence continues at coordinate 3,808,922 of JAPSGF010000068.1, forward strand.
TTTATTTGTATGTTGTAGCTTAATGACAAATGATATGACATGTATGTTTCTTATATACTTACCTTTCATTTAGTTAGAGAACGTGATTTATCTTTTTTATCTTGCCCTGATGGGTGTGCTCTGTTTTGTTTCTGTGTTCCACATCCGTAACCATGTGAACTAATCTGTACAGCAGCCAAGAGAAGGAAGGATTGGTCATATACTGCCCCTAGAAGAGTAATAGAATTGAATCCAGAAGATAATTGACTTGCTAATAATGCTTAATGGCACTTCATCTTCTAAAATTAAGGGGACCATGAGTATGAATGAAGTATGGTTGAGGACTGAGGTTTCAAGTCTGAAATTAGCAATGTTAAATAAAGGGGCTTCTGCATAAAAGGGAGACTTTACTACCAGGATAAAAAGCATATCAGTTGAGGATTTTTTTAATTTCTCTGTGAATTAACTTTCCTTTGGAAAGTCTTTTCCAAGGAGTTAAACAGTATCCCCATAAAATTAAAGATCTGTTGCAAGTGTGCTTTACACGTGTTGGCCTTTCCATTAACGTATTTATACTACAAAGTAATGTTTGATGGACCATCAGAAATTCAGTTGCCTCACTTAAAAGAAATCAAACACCTTCCTTCTGAAGAAAAAAAGTTTTTGTTGTTGTTGTTGTTTTTTTTTAATGATTGTTTTAAAATAAATATTCATATTTGATGTTTCTGTTTTATAAGAGATGGGTACTCCAACTCAAGAAAGAGCTGGGAAAAATAGGGTGTAAACAACTCAGTGAGAGACACAGATAACATTTACATAGACTTATATGTTTCTCATTAAACTATGGTGGGCGTATGCTCAGAAAAAAAAAAAAAAAAAAAAAAAAAGAAATGTGAAAACAGTGGGAATATAATCAGATTATAAAATAATATTTTAAATCAGTAACTGAAAACTATTATATTAAAAAATGTAGATTAGTTCAGATTTTGACTTATTTTTACTCAGATTTTGACTTATTTTTATTCAGATTTGTTTGTTTGATTTGTTTTACTTCTTTGAAAGCTAGTTAGGAAGATTTTTTCTCTCCTTGCACGTTTTTACATTTTGTTTTATTTTATTATTTTATTTGTTAGTGTTATCAGGAAAAGGCCTAGTCTTACCTAATGTTTTTGTAAGGTAATTGAATAACCACTGTATTAAGTATTATGTAAATATATTATCATCATTTTTAATTGAAACATTAATGTGAAACATGTAAAACCTTTAGTGAAGCATTCTATGATACTGTTTGAGGATGTCTGACAGATGTGAGTATGTCTAGACTTTCTTCTTTTAAGGGTGTAATTACATACCTGCTACACTGAGATCCAGTACAACCCAATTTAAAATAAAGAACTGAGGTTCTAAATCTAAAGGAGAAACCTTAAGGGCTAGACAAGGTCAGGATTATAACTAGCTTCTTTTGACCTGATAGCCATGGTAGATAATAATCTAGTGGTTAAAAGAGTAAAACTGGTGTCTTATGCCTTAGTGTTGTGGGAAATGCAACCAGTAATGCTATGCTAAGATGGATTAGAATCTAACTTCTTCCTTCTTCTACAGTATTATAGAGTTGACTCACTCATCTTTTTCTGTGCTATTCTTGAAATTTTGCATTCAACCACATTTTTCTCAGTGTAGTGGAAAGGAAGAATGGAGAGTACTTATGCAAGTCTACAGTATGTCTTGATGAACAGGGCAGTCATATGAAAATCCGGCATCACTGCTTTGTTTGACTTAAATTCTTTTCTTTAGCACCTTCAGCCATTTTCTTTCAGCCTCAAATTTTAGTGAGTAGTGTTGCATTGTTTCCCGCATTCTGTGGATAGTTACTATTTGACAGAGGTAGACTAGATAATCTTCAGTATCTATGAGAAGGGCCTAAATGAGATACCAATTTTAAAAACAAGAACAAGAAAACAGATTGCAATTTTTGTCTTTGAAACTGAATTTCAGCCAGAATTTGGTTACTAAATTATGTGTCTGTGGAAGTAGCAGAATGCTCATGCAGAACTTTAGTACCAAAAGATGACAATGAAATTGAAACAAAGATGTCACTGTTTTTTAAAACTGAAGTCTTTCAAGGTTAGCAGTAAATATCCACAGAATTTTTTATTGAGTCTAAACTAATGTCTAGTTAAAGATGTTTCAGTGTTTTGTGTATGTGTGTACATATGTGCAAAGGTACTTTTTGTGCATGGAAACTTCAGTATTATATCTAAACCACAAGTTCATTTATTCTTTTGTGGTGCTGTCATTCCTACATTAATTAACATTAATGATATAATTATTTTGACTGCTTCAGAATGGTCAAATGCATTTTATAAAAGAGTTTGATGTTCTATTTTATAAGGTTTTTAAGAATAGATAACTGTATGAAATCGGTGGTATAACAAGTGGTGTGCATAGCACGATAAAACTAGTAGTGAAATGTATATGCCTCTACTGCTGTCTATGAAAACATATTTAGAATGACTCGAAAGCAATTGAATTTCTAGAACAATGCCATTTTATGCTTCTGCTCCATCCACAGATTTTCCTTAGATTAACATTGTTGCTTTCAGTGAGTAAATAAAATTAGAGTCTTAAAAGTTTCCGGCCATCTTTTTGATAGATGCTGATCTACAAAGTGACCTTTCATACTCCAACAATTGTTTAAGATTAAAAAAACAAATCTGTATTTGAAACTTATCTGTGATTAATTCAAAGAGTGATCTCAGATCTAAAGTTTTTGTTTTCTTGAAGGGTTTTAAAATATTCATAGGAAATAAAAAGGTATCATAGACAAAATTGTACCTTTTAATTCCTCTGTAATTCAAGGAATTCCTTTTTAATATCAAGGAATAAAAAAGTAATAAGAATGACATCAAATAAAAATAATATTCTGTCAGAAATATTTTCCAAAATTGATAATTGCAGTAGATAAAGCTGTTCATATTAGAAGACTGAACAAAATTTTTTGAAAATTTATTTTTAAATTGTGTGAAATGAAAAACAAAAATATTAACATGCTTACAAGGTACACTTGTTGAGAAAAAAAAAAAAAAAAAGTTAAAAATTCTTTTTTTTGGCACTGTCACTTTTCAGTAATGGCAACCAAAACTCTGAATAAACATTCAAGAAACAGTAACAACTCTGAACAGTCCTACTCTGTAAGGCTTCACAAGACTTGAAATATTTAGAAGATTACAGTCTATGTATAATGGAATTTAAAACACTGAAGAAGATATCTCTTTTCTGTTTCTTTGTACAGGATAATTGACAAGACAAAGGTAAGGCCTGAAAATGATTCAGAATCATCTGTTGAGGGAATGATTCTGAAAAGCAGTAGTCTCTTGGGAATATAGGAAGGAGGTGCTATTTCTTTCATTATAATAAAAATTAATGAAAAGAGCATTTCAGGCTGAATTTGTCCATTGTTAGTGGGTTGTCACGGAGCATCATTTATGTTTTCATTGTTTCAGTGAGTAATTTTTATTGTCAGGAAATAATGTCACTTTCAAATAGAAAATGAACCAAATTATCAAATGATATAATGCTGTTGAACAAACTTTGTAAGTTATGTTAGAGCAAAGTTATGTTTCTGTCCTTGACAACCTGGTAAGTATTAATGAAAGGGGATTTTCAAGAATGCATGATGTTATAATGCAACAGTTATCAGCCAGCCTTCTCATCTGTGTATTATTACTTCCTGAGTTTGTTGAAGGGACAATGTAACAATACGGGGACAAAAATTGCATTAATATATGTGAAACACCAAATGGAAGTGGCATAGTAACACATACCTTTGTTTTCCTTACAATGCAAGACATGCCAAATGAAAGGAATATTGACACAATCTCCAGAGGGGATAGCGTACGTAATAGATAATAGGAACACTGCATCTCAATTCAGAAACATGGAGAAGAGCTAACAGCACTAATAACTTTGACAGTGGAAGTGGACACCCATTGTTTGGCATCTAACCTTTAAGAAAAAATCTGTCTCCCTAGCTTTTAAATGTAGAGAATAAAAAGGATTTGTCAGAATTGGGTGACTGAGTCACCATTTCCTTCAGCATAACTAAATCCAGGACAGAGCATAACATAAATATATGAATATATGTTCCTCCTTCCACAAAGTTGCTATTTACATTATTACATAACAAGTAAGCATTATACCAGAGAAAGAGAATATTGAAAAATATTGCAAAATTCCATGTAGTTTGAATGCAACAATTTGAAAAGAGTTTATTTTTCAGTTGACCCTGCTAGCAACAATGTCTTATTCACATAACGGTCTTGTAGACTGTTGGATCCATTGCAATAAAACCAATGAATAAGACTGTTTGTATGGCAGAAAAGAATATCTTCATTGTAACTGAAAGCTTCTGGAAAAATATCTGAGGTCAATAAGACAAATTAATGAAATGTATGTATGATATAATTTTCCTATTTTGTCATGGATATGCAGTAATTTTCAGTTTGTAATCAAGATGTTATATATTTGACTTCTTTATAGCATTAGATATTCAATTAAAGGCAAATTCATAAACAGTTTTGTGTAAAAAGTAGTTTGACAATTACATGCAACTAATTCCTAAGATAAAAGAACAGCTCAAAAAAAGGAGAAAAGAGAGTAGAATCAAAGTGAAAAACAAAATATGGACTAAAAAGAAACTGAGACATTGACTTCTTATAACTTGTTCAACAAACTGCATTCTACGTATGGTAGGCTGTAATTTCTACTGTTGATTTATTCATATTATCAATAAATATCTTCCAAAAAGAAAGCAATTAATTTAGCTCATTAACTACCACTATATATTAAATGATCATATTAATTTACTTTGACAACTGAAGCACATTTTTTCATTACTGAAATAATGAACCTTTTCTTCTTCGAGTGCAGGGCAATTATTTCAAATAAATAAAAGTAGAATAAATGGATATTAGCAATACTGAAACCATCTGAAATTTTTCTACGATTTTATGTTCCACAGAACTTTATGATTGTTTTTTAAATACAAAGATACACCAAATAACTTCTTACAGAAAAGCTACTGTAATAATGTTATGAAATTGAATATGCTTGACCGTTGACAGCATTCTCCTCAATTCTAGTAGACTTCACCTACCAGACTGTACTCAAACTCTACCCATGTATTGTCTTCTTTCTCCAAGTGAGGAGTTATGAGTGCACACACAAGATCAAGAAGACTGCCCTTTACAAGAGGATGAAGCTATGTAGAATGTAATCATAATAACTTGCTTTTCAAAGTCAAAATTTAACAGTTTTTGAGCATAAATCTCAGTATGTGTGTATAAAAGTAGATAAATCACATTTATTGAAATGTATACACAGTTACAAGTTAATTACTTTTTACCCAGATTATATGCAAAATACCCAGAGAAAAGTTATGTAAGTGTGTGACACTTATAGACAGAATAAATTATACTTCATTTCAAGAATGATGAGATTTACAGTCTCACTGCCTCTTAATAAATTAGAAGCAGCATTGCTATGCAAAGTTCTTAAGGAATAAAGTACACCTGTGCCTGCAAACAAGTAGGAAAAAAATGGAAAAAGCATTAGTGTTCCTACCAGCTATTGTGTGCAAAAGGCATACCAATGAGTTTTTGAAATCTCCTGATCTAGATGACATCTTTATCTTCGTCTACAAGTAAAGAACATGTTGCAGAGCTAACCATCTTCATCGCCAGTCTTGGTTGGGAGGAATAACTTTTATCAGCATTGTTTGCAGACAGCATGATTTCCAGGAGCACAGCAGCTGTTTTTCAAGGTTGTGAGCATGCTTAATGTGATGTCTCATTAGTCATACTTCTAAAGACTGAAATTAAGGACTTAATAGCTGACTATTGTATTTCTTCATATCTTCCACCTTTCAATGTGGCCTGTCCAATTTTTATCAGTACTCGAATAATGAATCTGAATTATCTCTTTTGTTTTCACACCAAAATGCCACCAGTAGGACTTCTTAAAGACCTACTTAAAGGTTTTGAGTCACTGCCTGTATAAGAGATGGCGTTTAGTAATGTTAGCTTAGGCTTGGGAAAAAAAAATAAATTGTTTGCACACTGTGCCACCTTCATATTCCTTTATGATTTGCTTATAAAATGTTGGCATGTGCACCTGACTTCTGTATAGAATCAGGAAGATCAGGGGATGGTCCTGCTCTGGGTAGAAGTCCAGTGTACAATATATAAGGCTAGAATTCTCTCTTCGGTCCTAACTCAGAAGGACTCCATGAGGAGATGAAAAATAGTGTAGTAGTAATGTAGTACAGGGGACAGCATGTATATATATGAATTTATCAGACATGGGTAGTTGTGATAGATGTGACCTGTATTCTGTGTCCTTTCTATTAAATACTTTTATAGGTGGAAATTTCCTAGTGTTTCAGATTTCCACCTGAAATTTATATTCAGATTAGAAAGAGAAGAAGGACTCTGAAAGAAAGTAGAAAACTGTGAGATAGCCTCTTCATATTTTAGCTTTTCAGATAACTTGTTAAGCTGAATTAAACTACCATGCTTGATCTAAGTAATATTTCATACCATGTGAAACTTCATTTATAAGACCAAATTCTATATGAAATAAAAAAAAAAATAATCACTAATTAAGGGAAAAGTATGATAGTAGACAGCCTAGTGGATAAAGGGGAGACTGAGGTTTAGATTCAAGTAATGGTATTTACATGTTTTCAGTGTGAGTTTTTACACAAGTTAGGTCTGGTTAAGAATGTCGAGAGATCCAGTCAGCTCTCACTGAAGTAGATGCCTACATCTGGTAGACCATCAAAATCCCATTTCTATATTGTTTAGAACACTATAACTTCTCATGGGAAGATAGACATGTTAGATATCCTTGACACTGAAGACATCTCAGTTTAGGTATGTTTGAAATGAATAAATACCGATTCTGAAAGGACTCCAAGATATTATAGCAGTGAACAAATTCACGTGATTATTATTAATGTCCATAGGCAAGATATTGACCACTCTAAAGATAGGATCAACCTCAATGTACTTGCAAAAACAGAAAATAAGAAAAGAAGTGGAAAGAATTTGTCTTTTATGCAGTATTGCAAAAAAATTCAGTCTTGAGCCTTCTTATGAGCCTTTTTATGACTCTCTTAACACATTGTTCTCCAGTCAAAGTGCAAAGGCAGGATAATATAAAATATTATATATTAGTATAATTTGATAAACATTATAAGCTAACAAAATATTAGATAAATATTATTAATATAAATAAATATTTCAAAATGATGTAAAAACAGCTTTCAGAAACTCTCAAAATTACCCTCTGCTTACAACTTTGGAATGATATTTTTATTTTCTTTCCCCTCCCTTTGATTACTTTTTAGGAATGGTTTTGAATCTGTCTTGATAGGTCTACTTAGAATCTAAATCTTACTTATGGGAAAATGTACCACCTGCAGTGATTTGATCAAATCTGTCTATTTCACAGATAAAATGTTCATGTTTTAAGTACTTTAAATACTAGATAGAAATAAAATCCAAAGGATCAATCACTTGTGCTCCTTTGAACTTTTTCACTTCATCCTTTTGTGGCTGTAGTGAATCTTCTCTGCAGGTTTATGCCTTTTGAATTTTTGTTTGTTCAGTTAAGTGTCAATAGGAAAACAAATTTTGTAAAAAGTACTCTTTGTCTAGAATATTCAGTAGCCTTATTCCTGAAGCATTCTTCTAGAGTGTATGAAATATCGTTTCAGTTCCTCTCAGGGAGAACCAAGAATCAACAAGAGAGAAATTTTCTTAATTTTCTGCTATCTCAACTTCCACTAATTTCTTAAAGATGTCTAGTGAGATTTATCCAATGGATTGTATAATGACTCAGAAGTATGGAAGCCAGTCTACCTAACAGCAGTACTGAGTCTGTTAAATTTCAAATGGAGTGTCTAAGTAAGGCAAGTTAAATGACTTGCATATTCCTGAGAATAAAGGATGATGCAGATGAAAATGTAAATCTCATAGTGTGTTCACTCTCTGCTGAAGATGCCCTTCTCTATCTATGTGTGTTCCTTTGTATGTTTGTTTGTTTGGGTTGTCAGAAGTTGAGGATTTTTGTTTGGTTGGTTCATTTTTGGGGTGTTTTTTGTTTTGTTTTGTTTTAGGTAAGACTTTTTTTTAACTCCATTTTCTTGTGAATATAGAGTGATTTTACACATATTATTTACACTGATTTGAAAAGAGCTCTGACTCAACTACTGCCACCAGGCTCTACTCTAGCTGACCTCTACAGACTAGATTTATTTTCTGTGTTAGTATTTTGAAATTTGTTGGCACCAACATACCAGATTTGTCATTAGATTTTTCCTTATGATATTGCAAAAAGAGCAACATTCTTTGCCAAAGTAAAGTTAAACAACTACGGTGATGTAGCTGAAGTATAATACATTTTTGAGCTGGTAATTTGGCCAAACTTTTAGACATTTGTATCAGATTTATTAAAGACTGAAAAGTTGTTGCTTCTTTTGCTTTATGAGAATGCCAAACTAAAACCTTAGTGTCCTTAATAACTATATTACTCACTAATTTAACAAATAAGGTGATGGCATTCTCCCTTGAATCTATGAAGAACACCTGTGGCAATAATCAGCAAGATACTGTTTTCCACCAGAGTGATTGCTCAATGCTACTGTTCATCATAACGTATATCCGGATGTTCTATTGTCACCATAATGGGAAAAGTTGCATGGTTCTTCTCCCCCTCAGAGACAGCACTGTACATCAAGCAAGACTTTCTTACTTTTATTTATTCGCTATGACAAGGACAATTGCTGAGGATTTCTATTTTATTAGAAAATGATAGGAATATATAGGAATGTTCTTACACAAAGTTATATGAAACATATCCCTTTAAATAAGTCAGTGTTTAAAATTCCCTTAGATTTAAAATAAGAGTTTGTTAAGTTGCAGAGAAAATGTTTTTACTCCTCAGTTAAAATAAAGACATTAAGTGTTACGAAGAAGAAAACTTTAACTTGCATTTTATTTTTGCACATGTATTCCATTTTTATTGCTCAAAATTGTTGTACTGTCAAGAGCGGCCTTGGAATTTGTCTCATTCATGTTTATTATTCTACTCAGGTTTTTTACAATCTGGTTACTCACAAGTGTGTTGAATATTTTACTTTTAAAATTAATTGAGGAGAAGGAATGACAATTAAATAAGTGACACTAGCTCTGAGGCTACATTCAGGGAAGGCTTATTTACAGGCATCTTCTGGGGCAGCACTGAGGGAGAGCTGGCTGCTTTCCTGTCCATTTGTTCATTGTCTAGATGATTGAGTAATTCGTTTAAAAGCTGAAAATTGACTCTTTGATTCACTCTTCCCCCCCCCCCCCCCCCAATGAAAGATGTTCTGTGCGGTGACATGAAAGAATGGCATTATTAGAATAACCTGATATTTCACCTTAATTTTGTTTCCCTCATTTCTGGAAGATTTCATATACACCCATCTTCATTTTTGTGTCTTAGTGCATAAAATACCTTCCTGACTTTATTAAAATATTCTGAGTGTCTATGTCAAATAAAGATTATGTACATTTTGTATATATACTGTGGATAAAATCTAATGGAACTGTGAGCCATCATGACAAAATAGAAGGTATTACTTTCAGAACAGCCCTTGTATGTTATTCAGTTGCCATCCACATCTTACTAGTTACCATCATTTACTGAGAATAATGAGAGAGTAGGAGAGAGAGAAAACACATCAAAGGTCATTTAAAGCTGTCCAGTACTTACTGCTTCAGAGCTCTATATGAAGTATTCATATGTCATCCATATCTTAATATAAAGCATGAAATGCATATTATCTAAGAGATAAGAATTAATAAATGATACTATATTTTTTGTCATTCTCTTATGATTCCAATATTTCTTTCCAGTTTTCTACAAAACAAAAAAGAAATTATTTCTTCTCTTTAAGTAGTTTTTAATTCGGGATTTTCTTAGCAATATCTGTTTGAAAGAAAGTCAGAAAGCAAATAGAGAATTTATTTTGCACAATGAAAATACTAAATGTTGAATCTGAAAAACTTATTTGCTGACTAAATCCTTTCTCATTAGCAGGTCTGTTTTATTTTCTTACTGATCTATAACTTATGTTGTACCTGCATGTAGATTAGGTCTCAGCAAAGAATAAAAGGCAGATAAATTATATTAAACATGTCATATATCACTATCTAATCGCTCCTTCTCATACCAAAATGGTTTCGTGCTATAAACTGCAGTCATTTGCAACCTACCTTCAAACAACATACTGAATTTTATTTTTTTTATTTTATTGAAACCTTTTAATACATCCCGTACTATTAGAACACTGCATTCAGGGAACTGGATTAATGTCTTGCTGTTACAATCTGTGCTGAAAAATGCACAATAATATTTCATTTTATGGAAATCATAAAAATGGAAATGATACTTTTCCTTGTAATCTGCAGTGAATATTTTATTACAGCTGAGCACTTCAGGATTTGGGTATCCAGTCGCTGTAGAATGTGTTCATAATATTTAACTGTCAGAAGGACTGATTTGCTAAAACAGATTTTGTTTGAGCAAGAACAAAATAACTGAGCATAAAGATCACTAACTAATAGTAGAAATGGAATAGACACAATAAAGCCTCAATATACATATTATTTTTCTGTAGTATAAGTTTGGATTTGAACTAGAAATGCTGTTGTTAATTATCTACATTAATATTATAACTGTTTTTTCTAGCTTAAAGTAGATATAGGGGCAATCTCATAAAAATTACCTTTTTCTTGTAGTAACATTTATTTTCAGGTTTAAAAGGCATCAGTGATCATGTTGACAAGTTTATATTCCAATCTTCAGAAATGGGACAGCTTATGTTGGTTTGATGAGTGTATCAAAAGCAAACAGTCACACTTCCATTTTCAGGTAAATGTGTTTGCAGAGGAAGCTGTTTTAGATGAGATACTAAAGAATATAACTAGAATTCTGATAATTGTCTCTCTGTTTGGATATTTGGTTTCTTGCTTTTTAGCTATTAAGATGGCACAGGTCCTCAAGACTTTATTGCTTCTATATTGGTTTATTCTTTTCTTCTCCTTTCAGATATCATGTCAGACATTATGGAATTCCTAGGAATATAGTCAAGATGTGAAAAATACAGCTTCTTATAGCACAGAATATACTGCATGCCACCTTACTGCTGAGTTTTACTGAGTAATATGAAAAGAGTATGAAAGAGTGCATCATTCAAAATATAGCTTGGTATTTATACAACTTAAAAATACCATTCCTTTATCCATACAGGCCTGCATATGATTATAAAAAGGACCTCTGATAATCGTATGTGGGACTCGGCTTGTAAATTCTTTTTCATGCTGTATATATTCTTCTGCATGCATGTATATGTAGCTGTGGAATTTTGCATAAAATAAGTAACTGTATGTTGTGTAACCATCCACTTGAGACATATATATACATTTGTAACAATATTATGCTATTTAACAGTACAGATTTGAAACAAAATGTCATAACTCAGCCTGTATTAACAATTGGGCAGATTTGCCTTTAGGTGATTTCCATTGACTGAATGAAAGAAGAACCTAAATGATAAGCTTCAGCAAGGTCTTTAACCTTAGTGAGATTGGATAAAAAGCAGTCCTAATCTTAATACTTCCTGTAGCTTCTGAGTTTTCATAATCTTTCATAACACCTCAAAACCTTCAGTTCAGCATGGGTCACTACATAATTTTTGGCACTATGATTATTTTGAGGCCCACAGTTGAGAAGAAAATTCAGCTCTGTATCCTGTATAGTTATTGCTCTCTGCTGTGTCTTCAGCCTGCATATGAAGAGTAGTCTCAAAAGGAGACAGAAAAGGAAAAAATCAGAAATGAAGATGACAGGAAATCTTCTTCTCCTGCATTCTCATGAGGCATAGTGTCTTGGATGGAAACTATCACTTCATATGATAGAGGCTGGAAGATTTATTTTATATAAAGTTGATATGTTATAACTTTAACAACGTTCAAAATGACTATATACCCTTGACCATAGGTGTCCTACTTTCTGCCTTGCCTAGGCCACATTAAGTGAAGAGGAATTGTCTTGGGCTGCTTCAGAGCAACTGCTGCATAGGTGCTCTGAAAGTAATGCCTCCTATTTATTTCCATAGAAACTACAACCAATGCAAAGAGCATGCTATTTGATATAATAATAATAACACAAATAATAACACTATTTGATAGAGTGAATTCTCTGCTACAAAATACTCATTCTCAACCTAGTCATTACTTTGCATTTTCATCAGCAGTGAACAAGAGCCTGCATGCTGTGTTCATAAAAATCTACACCAGCAGGTATGACCCACTGTTGCCACTGCTGAAACACACCACCTATCACCTCACTGTGCTCACATCCACTGTTTTGTTTCCATAAACATTCAGCAAGCATCAGTGAATGACAGTAGGTTCAATTTTTTCCACATGGAGGAGTTAAGTAACACATTTTTGCTTCGTCCACACTTCCATGTCAGACACCATTTTGTCAGACTGCCCCTCTGTTGCCGTCTGTCACATGGCTACAAAATGTAGTGGAATACTGGTGGAAAAGTTTGACCTCTACTGCCCTATCACCAACATCCATCCACCTCTGATGTTGTGGGCCAAGATAATAAAATAGAAGGCATTATTTTTGGAGCAACACTCATAAAATACACAGTATCATTGACATATAAGTTAAAAAATGGAAATTAATATTTTTCTTAAAATATTTTTTTAAAGGATGGGAAAAAAAAAAAAAAAGTTAAAAAAAATGGGATATGTGGCCTTGTTTTTGTGAAACAAATGCAGCACCATGGTTTGATGGCAGTGATTTCAGCTCTTAGTGAGCTCTCAAGCTGTTCATCGATCTTTGATGAAATTTTACTTTTTGTGTACTTCATTGCTGACAACTGTTCAAAAATGTGCATACTGGCAATAAACAATGACCCTAATGAGATGCGGTTATAAAGTGAAGAATATGCTTCTCTCTAAGACAGGATCACCTGTCTCTGGTGATGCCTTGGCTGTTATTATTCCCAAGCAAGGGCAAAGTCTTTTGCACCTCATTGTATAAGCAAAGCCTTAAGCATAACGACCAAGCTTAAGGAGGAAGCTGGGGACAGGAGAAGAAGCACACTGTCATACATGGTCCTTAACTTTGCCTTTCACTTTGTTAAACAAGCTACCATTTAGAGCACTCATTTTCCTGTACTACAGATGATCTTGCAAATGACAGACAGCAGATGACAATTTCACGTCATTTAGCTTTAGAATAATCAGGGAAAGAAGTAACAGAAAAAACTCTTCACTTTTGCAAAGTGCATCACAGTCTGTTTTTGTTTAAGTAAAGCCTAGTGTTATGAGTTATGGTAAATGTTAGATTTACAGGTATAGGGATTTGCATTTTGAAAGTGGTTCCTACAGGAAATACTATCAGATTTTGCAAACACTTATGCATGTGACTGAGTCTGTTGATTTCATGTGTGCAAAGATATTTGTGTGACAAATATTTATAAGAGTAGGATTTAAGTAAGTTTTCTGCCTAAAAATAACCCCTTATAATAGCTGTGCTAATCTAGGAGGATTAGGGTAATTCTTGATCTGAAAATTTTATTTTGTTTAACACAGCAGCCCAGTGAATTTGTTCTTTGTTTTGGTGTCTGTTTTGATTTATTTGCATTCTACTGACCATGTCCTTGTTACAAACATTGTGAGGCATTTAATGAATAGGAAAATGAATGTAATTCCACCGTGAACTGCTCAGTTTAAAACATACAGAGACAAGTCTGTGATATTGTTTTAAAATTAAATAACCAAATGATGTAGGCCTGGCAAAGAGTCGAGTCAGGACACTGAAATTCAGCAGTGTAAACTTACATCTTTTGAACAAATTACTGGATGGAATCCCCTGGGAAGCTGTCCTTAGTTATATAGGAATGGAGCAGAGCTGACAGCACATTAGGGAGGCCTTTCTGAGAGCACAAGAGCTCTCTGTCCCCCAGCATAAGAAACCAAGTGGAGGAGACAGGAAACTGACATGACTGAACAAAGACCTGATGGGATAAGAGAGATATGTAAAGGCAGTGAAAAGAAAGATGGGATGGCCAGAGAAGAATATAGGTATGCTGTCCACAGAGATGGGATCAAAAAAGCAAAGGCATAGATGGAACTGAACCTGGTGAGGAATGTGAAAAATAACAAGAAGAGATTCTAGAAGTACATTGGTCAGAAGAGAAAGGCAAATCTATACACAGGATGTCATATGTCTTTGCAACTCTTTCTTGGGAGGCTACTACTGTCAAGAAAAGTCATGGTTGCAAACATGGGACAAAAAAAATAACTGTGAATGAGCTCAATGACCCACTTACAGTAACTTTTGATGACCTTCCATGAAATAGTTGGAGAATGAAGAAACCGCCATAAAAATTCTGCGTCCTGTTGGGAGCTTTGTTATTCTGTTAGAATATTGGTACAAAGACTTCTTGTCACAAATAAACAAATAGTTACTGTGAGTCATTACTTTGATCTCAAAGTAACATGTAAACAGATTGTCTCTTTATATAATGCCATACAAACAGCAGATGACAACAAAAGGCTCACCAACTCACATAAAAGAACATTCACAATGTATCCAAAGCTTTAAATGTTCCACTAATTGCTAGGCAAATGCCAATTACTGTTAGCAGCACTGTTCATGTATTATGTATGCATTAACCACACAAAAGAAAAGTCCTTTCTATTCCAGAGATACCTGAATCTAGATGCATAGTGGTTTTACATAAAATATGTCTGAAGAGATGCTGATGCGTTTATTTGGCAAATGGATCCTTGAGTTACTTGTACTTGCTTAGATGGACAATTCAGAAAATATACTTATGAACCTTTTAGATGTCTGATTTTTACAATATTTTACAAGAAAGAAAGAAAGAAAGAAAGAAAGAAAGAAAGAAAGAAAGAAAGAATTAACTGCTCTGAAGGCAGCTTTTAGGTTTCTCTTGAGACAAAGCAGTTATTCTACAAGATGGCACTGGAAGCCCTCCTCTTGGGAACCAGTCTGACTTGCGCATAGGAGCAGGCAGTATATAGAAAGTGCATTGTACTCATAGTATTCACCTAAGTTTTGGGAAATGTAATTTATAGAATCATTTAGCCTCAGGGGACATATTCTGAGGGATAGTAGACATTTCTGGGAAACTGGAATAACTATTTAGATCATCTGAAAAAAAATCATGGCTCCAGAAGGTGAAGAGTCAAAAGGAAGATGGTTGCCTAAATCATGAAAGGGGAGGGAATATTATGGGGTCTGCATCATTTTTATTTTGATTATCTTTGTATTATATTCAAATTCCCATGAGAAAACCAAATCAAACCAAACCAAAACTTAACAAGAACAGTGCAAAGAGTAAGGTTTTCAATCTTCTAAGAGTTCAGTGTGTTTTTTTTTCTCTCTTTTTTTTTGTTTTGTTTTGTTTTGTTTTTGTTTTGTTTGAGGAAGGGAGAGGAGGGGAGAGGAGGGGAGAGGAGGGGAGGAGAGGAGAGAGGTGGGGAGAGCAGGAGAGGGGAGAGGAGGGGAGGGGAGGAGAGAAAAGAGAAAAGAAAAGAAAAGAAAAGAAAAGAAAAGAAAAGAAAAGAAAAGAAAAGAAAAGAAAAGAAAAGAAAAGAAAAGAAAAGAAAAGAAAAGAAAAGAAAAGAAAAGAAAAGAAAAGAAAGAAAAGAAAAGAAAAGAAAGAGAAAGAAGAAAAGATGGAGAAAACAAAATATAGAGAAAAGAAAGAAAAATTCAGAAACCTTTTCTACTATTTGACCACCCTCATGGTAATGCATTCTTTCCAAATTCCCTGTCTGAATTTCCCTTGGTTCAGCTTTGCTTCCCATTCAAGATATCATTGCTTACCGGGAAGAAGAGAGAGACAGCTCTCTGTTTTCCCTCCTTATGAAGTTGCAGAAAGCAATGAGGTTATCTCTCAGGCATCTCTTCTCTAGGCTGGAAAACAAGTATCCTCAGGCTTTCTTCGCAAAACATGCTTTCTAGCCATTTTACTTGCTTTTCTACAGTTCTCTGAACTCTTTAAGTTTTTAAACATCCTTTTTATCTTGTGGAGCCCAGAACTACACACAATACTCCAAGTAAGGCTGTACCAATGCTAAATGTCTCTTAGAATTATCTGTTTTGACCAACTGTCCTTGAGGTGTTTAATGCACCACAAAATGTGGTTCACCCCTTGCCTGCCAGAGCACACTGCTGGCTCATGCTGAGCTGCTGTCACCAGCGCCCCAGTTCCCTTTCTGCTGAGCTGCTCTCCAGTCACTCTTCTCCCACTCTATGCCTGTGTTAGGCATTACTCCATCCTGGGTGTACACCAGGCATTTTTCTTTGTTGAACTTCATGCCCAAAGGTCCCGTCTATTTACACCCCATTGTAAGGCTTCTTCTCATCAATCCCGGGAGTCAACAGAACCTCCCAGTTTAGTGCAATTAGCAAACCTGATGAAAATGCATTCCAGTGCTGCATCCATATCCTTCAACAGAACTGTCCCTAGAATTGATCCCTGAGGAGCACCTCTAGTGAAAATTCTCCATCCATATGTAGCACCCTTCACTACAACCCACTAAGCTCTACTATTGAGATCCGGTTTAATGTGAACCTATTTTTACCTGTTTCTTTGTTGTTACTTAGAAAACAATAAATATATATATACAGTAGTTACATTTACACAAATATTTACAACCTCAAGTGATGTGCTGGACATTGAATGTACTAAAAATACATGCAGTGCAAAAAAGTACAATTCAAATTAAAAAACAGAAATAGAATTACAATTTCTGCATAATAGCGGTAAGAAACTATGTAGTTCTGCAAAGAAATATTTGAAATAATGTATTCTTCTATTATATCTCATATTATGATGACTATTTTTAATGAGAACAGATACAAATAAATGGTATTTCTTTATATTTTTACAATGAAGTAATTTTGAAAATAGATTTTAATTAATCTTGTGGGTTTTTTAAGAAAGATATTTTGCATCATATTTACATCCAAATGAAACTAGAGCAACAAGTAAGGTTGCTCTAGTAGGGATTTTGAATTCCGTTGCTCATCTGTCTTCTTTTTTCAACATTTTAGTGAATGAGCACAATAACTAAGAATATTGGCTACTGCCATCCTTTGAATTTAAAAGAAAAACCATGAAATCTTTCTAAGTTGTAGGTATATTCAGTACGAATGTTATTACTGTCACACTATATACTATATATTCATACTATATAATGAAAAATCAGAAAAAAGGGTAAAGAAATTAGCAGGATAAAGAATTAGCAATTTTCATCTGTGATTGCTTTATTTGGTTACATATTAGCTATATAAAGTAACCTACAGTTCTGTACCTAGGCAATAAAAGATAATTCAGTTTTACTAGTTAAGCATAAAAGTAAATAATCATTTTAGTAAGTATGTATTGGAGAATAAAAATACTGATTTGTCTACCTTCTCTTAAGGTTAAAAGAAAGCAAGAATCCTAATTTTTGAATAAAAATAAAGTAAGTTTAAAGAAAACTTTCAACAAAGTGAAGTATAAATATGAAATAATCATTTCTATTAGTCTCTAGTAACATAGTAGAAAGAAACTTTGGTACAAATTTGCCACACCTTTGACCTCTGTATGTAGGAAGATCAGGCACAACTAATTCTGAGGATCCAAATTATGAGAACAAATCACTTTTTTTTAAGGTTATTTTATATCATTTTATTAACATAATACTTCACATAATAGACGGAAGGGAAAAATTATAAGGACTGCTCTGAAAGTAATGCCTCCTATTTAATTGTGCAGTGACAGAATGTCAGAGGCAGATGTTGGTGGTATGGCAGTAGAGGGTGAATGTTTCCACCACTATTTCATTACATTTTATTGCTGTGTGTCAGATGGTAGCAGAAGGCCAGTGTGACAAAATGGTATTTGACATGCAAGTGCAGATGAAGCAAAGGTATGTCATTGTATTCCTCCATATGGAAAAAAAAAAAAAAAACACCCACTGACATTCATCAGCACTTGCAGAACATTTCTGGAGATCAAACAGTAGATGGGAGCGCAGTGAGGTGATAGGTGGTACGTTTCAGCATGAAAGACATGCCCATGCATAGCTGTCACCCCACGAAACAAAGATGGTCTCAGTCAGCTCATCTGTGTAAATCAGTGGATTACAACCAGGGAACTCTATGGAGCTGAATATCAGCTTCAGTGTGTTTGAAATGAACAATGTTGGAACAATGATAATGTTGGAATATCACAAAGTTTGCAGCAGGTGTGTCCCATGAATCCTCATATAGGTATGAAAAGAACATTATTTACAAGTTTGTGAAGACCTATTGAACATATATGAGGCTGGAGGTAACAGTTTATTGGATCATCACCAGTGACTAGAGTGACGTTACTGCTGGAAGCCAGAGTCAAAACAACAGTCCGAGTGGTGATGTGAATTCTCAATTGAAAAAAGAGTTCAAGATGCAGCCCTCAGCTGGTAAAGTGATGTAAATTGTCTTTTTGGGTAGGAAAGGAGTGATCCTTCTGGATTTCCTGGAACCTGGAGAAACCGTCAATTCTGTACAGTACTTCACAAGGCTGACTAAGGTGAAGGATTGAACTACCAGATTCAGGTCAGAGAAGAAAACATCCTTTCCCTTGCAACACAGTAATGCTAGGCCCTATACCGATTCTGAATATCTTGGAGCACATTGACAATCTTGGCTGGACTATGTACCAAACCCACAACATAGTCTGGATTTGGCACCTTTTGACTTTCTTGTGTTTGGATTGATGAAAAACGAACTTCTTGAAGCTTGTGAAATCCTGGAATCAACAGATATGAATGAACTTTCTCTATCCCTCTGAGCTGTGTTGCTTCACAAGAGGTATCTCTGTAATTTCCATCTCCCTGCTAGTTTCTGTAGAGAACAGTAAGTGACCAATTCTTTCTCTGTTCTTACACCATCATTTTTCTGTATTGGAAGATGAGTCCAGTGTACATCTATGGATGCTCTCCATGCTAGGTGAATGCTTAGGCATTAGTTCCACTAAACCCCTTCTTGTGTCATTGTGATGACAGACCTTTCCAGTAGCAACATAGAACAGGAGGGCAACTTCAGTGTTTTAATTTGTCCTGTAAAATTTATTTTTCTTCCCTTTCTTTCTCTCTACCTAATAAATACAGAATAATTTATGAACAGTAATCTTCCTTTGCAAAAATTTGCTTATGGGATCCTGGGATCCTCCTGCTACCCATATCTTTGAGAAGAAAAATTCTCAATGCCATTGTAAATATTCCTAGCAGTGCATCAGGGATTTGTCTTATTTGGCTTCTGGAATGTGTTGTTCTACATACAACAGCAATGTGTGTTGCCCCTTTGCAAGCAGTGAGCATCACTAAAGAATTTCCAGTGGTCTCACAGAAATCAGCAAAATGAATGTGTATCGAGGGAAAAAAGAAGAACCTGAATAATATTTGGAGATATCTAGAAATGCCAAAGTACGTACTGGAGCCAGTTCTGATTAAACTTCTCTATTCCAGCAGTTCTATATTTCTCATGCAGTATTGTCAAAATCATTAGATGTATAGATAAATGTAAACAATGTAATAACTAAAACCATCACACTGAATAATTTGGTTTATTCCAAGTTTCATTGAAGAGAGGTTTGAAAGTAAAAGATGATAATTGTGTGTTATTAGCCCTTACAATGATTTACTGCTAAAAAGTAGATATTACAAATTCAATTTTCAAAAAGTATTTTTAGTCTTAGAGTAGTAAATACAGCTACTGCAAAGGAGTTATATAAGCCAAATTGCTTGTGCAGTATTGAACTGAATTCCTTTAAGAACAAGAAAAACGTACAAGTACAAATATGCCAGTGGTGAAAATCCCACACTACCTGGAAGATTAAATTAAACAAATCTAATTGGCATTTCCTTTTCTAAATTATGAATGTAATCACTGAAAATCTAATTCCTCCCCAAGGCACAGAGAAAATGTATTAGGAAAATATATAAAACTTAAGAGAAGGACGTTTCTGTGATAGTTATGAACATGATGACAAATGTAGCAAGAACTCAGCAACCAGTAGGTTGTTTTTATATTAAAATCTAAATTACATGTTCTTTCATCTGTTTTTTAATGTTGAACTCTTGTCTTACCTGTTACTACAACTTTAATAAACATAAAACCATAAACACATAGAAGATAGGAATAATTTAATGTAAAGATAAAAGTACTTGCAATGCAACAATGTGTAAACTAATTTTCCTTCAAGAGCAAGTGTCATAGAGCAGTTCAATTAACAAATTATTTCCTCTCTATTTTCTTTTTATCGCTATACTGATATATGTGCATTTTATAATTACATATTTATGATTTATTTTTATATATGATTTATTTATATTTATATATTTGTTTATTTATATTTATTTATATGATATTTATGATATGCTTCTATACATTATGATTCAGAGTAAACCTAACTGAATGCCATGTAAAATCTTCAAAATTATACTTAATTCAAAGAGCTGCAAACCTTAATGAAGAGTATGCATTTATTCTCAGTCATTACATATGTCAGTCAAGACTTGTAAAAAAATAACAAAAAAATTAGATCTCTTATGTAATGGTATAGGGCAAGACTGATCGTGACTTTCCAAATTAGTAGAGCTTTACTGAAAACTTATGGAAAAATTTATTAAAACAAGAAAGCAACTTCTTGTTTTCACTGATTTGTTCGTATCATGTTGCTATTATGGAAACTTAGAACAGCTTGGATCAAAAGGGATCTGGAAGATCATCTAGTTCCAACCCCCTATCTTTCACAGGATTGCCAAATAATTCATTATACACTAGATTAGGTTGCCCCGAGACCTATTCAACTTGTCCTTGAGTATCTCCATGGATAGGGCATCTACAGCGTCTGTGGTAAACCTGTCCCAGTGCCTCACCACCCTCTGAGTTTAGTATCTCCCCCTAACATCTGATCTAAATATCCCCTCTTAGTTTAACGCCATTCCCCCTTGTCCAGTCACTATCAAACTATTTAAAAAGTCATTCTCCCCCATTATATGCTAATTTAAGTACTGGCAGGCCGCAATGAGATCTCTCTGGAGCCTTCTCTTCTCCAGTCTAAAGTATCCTTCAGCCTGTCTTCGTAGAAGAAGTGCTCAAGCTTTCTGATTATCTTAGTAACTCTCCTCTGGACTTGCCCTAACAGCTCTGCATTCTTCCTGTGCTGGGGGCCCCAGGCCTGGATGCAGTACTCCAGGTAGAGCCTCACAAGCAGAGAGCAGAAGGGGACAGTCACCTCCCTCTTCTCTGCTCCCATTGTCTTCTGATACAGCCCAGGATACTGTTGGCCTTGTGGGCTGTGAGTGTACACTACTGGCTTGTGTCCAGCTTTTCATCCATCGGGACCCCTGTCGGGACCCCTAAGACATTCTCCACACAGCTGCTCACAATGAGTTCTTTTCCCAGTCTGTAAATATATCTGGGATTTTCCTGATCCACGTGCAACACCTTCCCTTGGACTTGTTGAACCTCATTAAGTTTTCCTAGGCCCATTTTTCAAGCCTGTCCAAGGTTTTCTGGATAGCATCCCTTCCTTCTACCATGTTAGAAGCATCATTCAGCATGGTGTAATCCTCAAACTTGAGGTGCACGCAATGCCCTTACCTAATTGATAAAGTTGCTAAAGAGCACTAGTCCCAAGACAGACCCCTGGGGGACACCACTCACTGTGCCTTCACATAGCTTCCAGGAGGATCTACTTTCCGATTCATGATCTTCCCAGTCACAGAGGCAAGACTCCCTGATCTTTATCTTTCCAGGTCTTTTATCTTTTTTTATCTTTTTTTTAAAATTTATTTATTATTATTATTTTTTTTAATGGAGGCATGTTTCCCATTTTCCAGTCTAGGAACTTTGCCTGACAGCATCAGAATAAATTAGGCCCCCCAAGAGCACTGCTGGAAATGAGGAAATGAGGGCTTCTGTTTTTCACACTTCCAATGCCCCACCATAGGGTGAAAATTCAGTGCCAGGCTCTTCACTCACTGTTACTGAGGAATTGTCATTGGTTTCTTTTTCTCTGCTAAATAAATTCAGCAAGTCACCATGTCTGACCTGAGGTTTGTCTTCCAAATTACTATTTTTA
This sequence comes from Perdix hodgsoniae, assembly GCA_035772895.1. Classification (NCBI taxonomy): domain Eukaryota; kingdom Metazoa; phylum Chordata; class Aves; order Galliformes; family Phasianidae; genus Perdix; species Perdix hodgsoniae. Next base: position 3,831,180 of record JAPSGF010000068.1, read on the forward strand.
TTTTTTTTTTATTTGGATGAAGTGCATCCGTTTAGGAACAAAGCAATTTATTACTTGCAATGAATATGTTTGGCAGATAATGACATAACAGTTACTGGCATTCCATTTGTTGTTTCTCTAGGAATACTCCAGTATAGTCAAACTATACTTTAAAACTGTGTGCACGTGGTTGGGTTACTGTGGCTTTGGAAGTGATGTGAAGTTTCATACCTCTTTTTTTTTTTTTCTTTTCTTCTTTGTAAGAATATCAATTGTAACACATAATGATTCTGCAGTCATGGTAAATGCATACTTAGAAAAATTAATTCAGAACATTTCAGTGTGCAGTAGCATGGATTTTGTTCACTTTGTTAGAACTCTGAATGCTCAAGCACATTATTTAAATCCATTTATTTCTTACATGATATTCATGGTCTACAAACACAATCTGAGACAATCTATTTTAATATATTCTGTGGATTTAGTTAAGATATTTTAGTCAAAAGTTCCTTTTGAAAAAGAAAAAGAAGAAAGAAAATGTATTTGCATATAGGATTTTTTTTTTCCTATCATCAGAAGTCACAGTAGATAGAGTATACTGCTAGAATTGCTACAAACCTGTTTATGAACCCTGAAGGATTACCTGATCTGATTAAAGTCTTCTAAAGCTCTATTTTGGATAGTATATGGAGACAGAAATGCATGAACACTTTTTATAAAAATATCATTTTAGCCATTTCCAAAGCTGCTTAGTATATGATTGAGAGAGCAGAGTTTCCACATCAATGTATAGGAGTCCTGTGAGGGGGATGAATGATAGAATCACAGAATCATGGAATGGCCAGGGTTGGAAGGGACCTTAAGGATCATGAATCTCCAACCCCCCTGCCACATTCAGGGTCACCAACCTTCACATTTAATGCTAGACTAGGCTGCCCAGGGCCCCATCCAGTCTGGCCTTGAACATTTCTAGGGACAGGGCATCCACAACCTTTCTGGGAAGCCTGTTCCAGCGCTTCATGTAAATAATTTTCTCTCTCTGTAGAGAATTTTCCCAACATCCAACCTAATTCTTCCCTCCCTCATCTTAAAACCATTTTCCCTCTTCCTGCAGTTATCTACCCTTTCAAAGAGTTGAAAGAGTTGAAAGAGTCCCCTCCTGTTTCTAGGCTCCCTTTAGGTATTGAAATGCTGCAATGAGGTCACCCCACAGTCTTCTTTTCTCCAGGCTGAACAAACCCAGCTCCCTCAGCCTGTCATCATAGGGGAGGTGCTCCAGTGCCCTAATCATCTTCAAATGATGGGATGCTGGCTATGTTGCTCTCAACTGTGGCTTCAGGCATTAGGGTTTCCTGGCGGCCCTGTCCTCAGCAGAAGAATGCAGTTTAGATGTTATTAAACCCTAGATAAACCTACCTATAGCTGCAAAATCAGAGTGCTAGCACAAAGTCTAACTTTTTGATACAGACATCTGAAACATACTTACACACCTACCAGTATTGTGAAAATTAAGTACACCCAAATGTAATATCCCTGAATACAACAATCTTGTAGCAATACAACTCATTACCTCTGTGGTCCCTTTTAGCTATGGGAAATGCAAAGCAACTTTAACCATTTTGTCAGATGTATTAAGAAGGAACAAAAACTTGAAGACTAGAAAATGTATGTATGTATGTTTGTTTGCTTATGTACTCACCCCCATCCCCCTGGAATTTATTAAAAACTGATGCCAAAGAAAATTCTGTTTTCTTCCAGTATCCTCCAGCATAAAAAAATAAATAAGAATTAATACATTGCTATTTAGCCTTCTGATCTAATTTATTAAGTTTTTGTTTAAATGAAGCACCTTGTCTGCTTCCATTTAGTGGGTTCTTTAGCATGCATCTTAGATATTGGAGATATCTTACAAATCTCATTTTTAAGGAGCACTTAAGTACCAAAAAAAAACCTATTGATCAAGATGGTTAGAAGTTATGAATCATTTACTCTGGTAGGAAACCATTTGTTCTATACCTGTCTCAAAGGGAACTGTACAGTACACTTATTAATCAGTTTAACAAGATATGCAGAGAGTGTGTCATAGAAAAAGATTTTTAATATTAGTCTCACTTGTCAACTTTATTTTTGTCTCCCAGGAATCTTATTAGAGGTTTTGTTAGTGATTAGTTAGACTAGCAAGTAGAAAGGTTCATTTCTCCCCAGTTTCTTACTCTGTGTGTTGTCAAGGAGTTAAGCATTTTTCAGAGTATTAAGGATATTACTAATTCTAGTCAAATATCAACAGAGCTGATTTGTCTAATTACTCATAAAATCGTACTACATGTTACACAAGTTTTCATGACAGCATTCTGCATAATTCATAGGCTATTGACACTATACTTTATAATGGCATGCAATAGGAAGGACATAATCATCTTTTTTCAATAAAGAAGTAAAATGTAATGTTTGTCATAACAAGTGTTTATAAACATTAAAATGTTACAATGTTCCTGCTCATTTTTAACACTTAAGTGTTAATTTAAAATTGTGTTGACAATCCAGTGGTCTAAAAGCTCACAATATTCCAGAACATGAAAAGTTCAACTCTTAGTAATATAAAATTTCTGAAGTTTCTAAAAAGAAATCAGATGCTATTGAAATGGAGGTTTGCACCGTAACTGTGAAATAATGCACTAATTCTGGCTAGGATGAGTTAAATTATATTGTTGTGTTTTGATTTTATGGTGTTGATGACACACCAATGTTTTGGCTGCTTCAGAACAGTGTTTACACAGAGTAAGGCTTTTGTATTTTTCCAACCACGTTCCCTGCAGTCATTAGTCTTGGGGCAGGCAAAAGGCTCGTAGGTGACACAGACATAAAAATTCATTGAAATTTCCATTTGATGTCATTTCCCATACTATATAACACCATGAGCAGCAATAAAACTGAAGGCAGGAAAAGGGGTGGGCTTGGCTTCCACAGTAGCCTTTGTTTCAGATTGTCTAGGCATTGATCTGCCTTTGGGAAGTGTTGAACGAAGTCCTTTGATTTGGTTGTGTTTTTCCACCATCTATTAAATTGTCTTCAACCCACAGATCATCTTGCTTTAGTTCTTGGTATTTTCTCCCTGTTTTGTGCTGGTGAAAGGTAACTAAGCAAGTAGCCGTGGGGGTGCTTGGCTGCTGGTCAAGGATTCTCATTCACTTGGTTTTCAATACTCAGAGTGCATTTGTCTTGTTCAGTGACTTTGGTTTTGACTCCCCCCCCCCCCCCCTTTTTTTTTTTTTTTTTCATTTTTTCATTTTCCTTCCCTGCCAATAGCATTCTTAGAGCAACAGACACGTTTCTTAACGTGTCATTTCTTAATGCACATTTCTTAACTTGCTTCTTTTTATTTATCACTTTTTTTTTTAATAAACTGTTTATAATTCTGTGAATCTATTGTGATATTGACTATATTTTGTGTAATGGCAAGTTTAATCTGTGACTACTTGGATAAATAGTAAATGAGAAGATAATATTAGTTTGATAATATTGAATAACATTGATAATATTAGTGGGCCTAATCTCATTGCACAATAGTTTCAGAGCATTTTACACTGTACATGGCGCATTTAAAAATGATGTCATGTACAAATTTTAATTGGATTCATTAAAAATATTTTATTATAGAAATTTCATAATAGCTTAACTGAAGGAAACTTGTTGACCTCTGTAGTAGACTGATAAATTTATGGTCTTTAAGAAGCTTTTCACTCCTTAGAAATATATATAAAATCAGATTTTAAGTCTTGCTATTATGCATCCCATTGTCTTTTCTCGTCCTTTTTCCCTTAAACGTTCTTATAATCATATGTGATTCAGGACATTTTCAGATGACTTTAATGTATTCTAAACTAGATTTTCTCCTGGAAATAAATAAATAAATAAATAAAAATAAAAATAAAATTTTAAAATAGCAGTATTCTCACTTTACCCTCTCTCTCACCTGTTCTATTATACTTTATGTATGTGGTAATTGTTTTGTCTTCATGTTAGAACTAATTTGAAAGAATCCATCAAGACACAATCTTAACAAGCTGTTTTTGTGGTTAAGCTTGAGTTAGAATATTGTTTTAAAAGGCATTGCTATGTCTTATTTATTAATACAATCTACTAACTCATGTGGAAACTGGAAAATAACTTTTCTTCACTGCAATTTTCTTTTTAACTCATGACATCTGGGGTTGAAATTCAAATGAGTCTTATCTGGAGCCAGATAGGATGACTGAAATTCATTTCTGTCACCTCTACTTTAGCTGAGGAGGACATACCTAAGAGACGGTGTTGCTGAATATTTAAAAACAAACAAACAAAGAAACAAAAAAACCCTCAGTCTGTTTCTGTCTCAGGGACTTCCTATACTAGTTATGTTTTCAGTTAATGAAATGACTGAAATCCCACTGGATTGCCTTTCATGTTTGAAGATTTTAACATTTATATTCAGCAGGAGCACTTTTACATTGGTAAATGTGATGTGTACAGGGGAAAAAAAAAATAAAAAAGGTATTAGAAAATAGGACTTTGCTTTATGTTTGTCATTTATGCTTTGCTTTGAAAATACCCTCCTCTGGCATTTCAAAAATGAAGCTAATGAAAATGAAAAATACATGCTTACGCTTACAAGCATAGTCTCTTCTACTTTATTCATATTTCTTATGTCATATTTGTGATCGGATATAATACAAATTAATCTTCCTTTTGAGAAACTTGGAGAGACAAACAAATTGGAGCAGGATACACAGTTCTGGGCAGCAGTTGTGAAGTGACATAAAGACAGAAGAAATTTAAAATGAAACAGGGTTTAGAAAGAATCAAAGAAATAAATCAAAGTGCTCTCACTTGTTTATTTTGTATATGTTTCTTGGTGATTAATTTTTCACTATGATATCTTTGCTGTTCAATGCATCTTGTTGAGTTTGGCATTAGATTTTATGTAAGGGCAACATCATAAGCTTAGAAATTGAATATTTTGGTTTTAAGAAAATATGTAAAGTGCAAAAGGGAAAAAATATTAATTTCTTCTTCTTAGCTTTCTAACAACATATAGTCTATTACACTCTGGCATAGGATACTGACAATGATATATGCAACTATATGGTTGAGCATGTAAAATGTCAGTAAGATGAGAATAATATAAGCATAGAGCAGCTCATGTTTAAACTGAGAAAGTAAAAGATATGAAGTAATATTTACTTTATTTGAAAAATGTCACATTGTACTAGTGTTCTTCATAGTTGTTACCATTGTGCTGCTCTTCATTTAGAGCAGGCAAATTACTCTTTACTTGAATGCCTTTGTTATGGAAACTTTCCTTTGCAGCCGGTGTTGACATTGAAATTTAAATGTCATTGCTGACTGATGTGTGAGGGATGAGTAAAGAGTGAAGAGAAAAAAAATTAAACACAGTTCACTAGCTCAGTGCCTAGTGTCTTGTTCTACTGCCTAGGATGAAAAAGAAAATAAAAAATTATAAATAAAGAAAGAAAATAAAAGAACAGAGAAGAAGAACTGAAAGGCAAAAAAAAATCAATGGAGGAACACTCATAGTCAAAATTCAGGCTTTCAGCCAGCCATCAAATTGATTTGATATGGATTAGGTCCAAGGACCAAATCCGAAGATGAAGAATGGACTTTCCCCCCAGTGATATAATCCTGGGTAATACAGCCTGGGAAATAGAAAAGGAAGGTCGTCATAATGTTTTATTTTTGGAACGACTTAAAAGCATGGGAAATCAGTTCATAGGAATAAATAAATGCAAATTGCTGCAGAATTTTGATTATTCTGGAGATGGCATTTATCTCTAAAGTGCTCAGAACATAACTCACTGTATTTAACTTTGGAGGAGGATGTTTCCTCCTTTTTCTTATCTGAGAGTATATTTTTCTGTTCTTTTAAAGTGCATTTTGTACTCTTGGCAATAGTATGCCCACTTGCTTCAGAGCAAATGGCAGCTAGGTTATTCAAATGCCCTCGAATGGAAACAAAGTAACATTTCTGGTGCTTCAGTCCAGGAATGTAGTGAAGTCAGAGGAGTCATCCAGTGTTTTCATATGAGGCAGAACAGAGTCTGCCCTTTTGCCAGGCTGTCCTGAGCTATGGGAGCTACTCATATACTCATACTCATACTCATACTCAGTACTCTACTAGTACTACAGTACTAGCTTCATTCTCTGGGTAGGACTGATTTCATCTAAATTTCCTAAAATGTTTGTCTTAGTGTAAGTTGATCATCTGCCGTTGTCTGCCTGGATAAAAAATTGCTTTTATGGGAATTCTATCCATTCAAATTCAGGTGTGTAAAAATCTGAACCTTTTTTTGGAGAGTGTTTTGTTTTGTTTTTCACATATTATCTGTCAGGATCATGCTAATAATATTAGATTAGACACAAAGCTTTTGGGTAGCTAAAGTTAACAGTGATCTATATATCCTTTTGCACCTTATTTCATCTGAGTGCTACATGGCATATAAGGGTGTCAGTTATGATTGTTTCTTCTTTGACATACTCATGCTTTTTATTTACTATCTAACATTTCCTCTAATTTACTATATAAACTATCTATTCTATGCCCATAAATCATTATATAACTTGTATAATTTTAGAATACATTAAATTACAATATCATATTTATTGTAAATGAAATATTTTACAGAAATGTTTGTATATCTGGACAATATCCACTGCTGAAATGTAACTTCACATTAGCTTGCTCCTTGCAAATGAAAATTATGTTACTAAAAGTATTATTTTGTCCTGTGCGTGACCATGCTTGCACTGTAATTCATATCATTGGCACACTTTCAAAGAAAACTTCAGGATCATCACTAACTCCTGCACATTTTTTAAAATTTCATGCCTCTTTTGTACTTCTCTCCAGACTGATTGTTCTTGGTTTCCAAAGACTCTTAATCCCTGAGTGCTGCTCAGTTCAGCTGGTAGTGTTCTTGCCCTCCTAGAATGATTAATCAGTTTGGAACAAATGTCCCCTAAAAATGTTTGGGACATTTCACTCACATGTGTTTTTCTCGCATTCCTCTTTCTCAGCTGTTGTTGTTTGTGGCATTTTGCAGTAGGAGGTCCATGTGGATGTCCTTCCTTCCCAATCATTGTATTGTTATTTAAAGGAAAACAGGTTTATAAAGTCAAGAACTGAATGTTATTACAGCCAATGTGTTTCTGGTTCATTATGTGGAAAGGAAAAAATTGTTATTTGTTGTCTATATTCAGCACTTGCCATCCTTTCTTTGTTGCATTAGGATAGTGAGAAGGGCTTCTGTGTCCTATTAAAGTCCTAATCTGTGGATTTTCAGTTCACAGACTGTCCTATAAGTCGTACCATACAGAAAAATGGAAAATATTCTTACTGCACGTAAGAACATGTGCTTACAAAGCACAAAGTATAATCTAAAAGTAAATCTGCATTCCTGATTGTTTAGGACATAAGAGTCACATACAAATAAAGTGTTCTGAAATTTTCATAGTGGTTACAGGAAAATAATAAAAAATAAAAATCTATTAGTGTTGCATACTTTTGGGCAAATAGTTGTTCCTTGCCTGAAATTCCTGAAATGGCTTTGAACAAAAAATTTGATTCAGTATACAGAACATGAAAGAAAATATATCCTCATCAAGAAAAGACAGACTTATGATTTCAGTTTTTGTCATGTGGGCTGACACTTACCTTGATGCTTAGTTTTTGAATTAAGAAAAATTGCTCTTGCAATTAGTAAGAATCATCAGAGAACTGTTGAAACAAACAAACAAAATTCTTGATTTGTTTAACATCATATCTACATTGACTGCAGTTTTACTCAGTTACTTTTTAGTTCATTTGGAAAGAATTCAAAATCACAAATATCAACCAGCTTTATCTTGATACTGCTAGAAGAGATGAAACATGTTTAGGCTCTGAATATTAATTACTGTGCTGCTTTAAAGGTTACAACAGTCACTTTATCCCAGGGAGGTCATGGTTCAGATTGAATAAAAGCTTAATTATAGAATATTATAGAAAATTGAAGTAAACTGCGACAAACAAAGTCATCAAGGGGGTTATTCTTTCATTGAAAGTCTTAAGAAGATAATAAAGGCATGTGAAAAAGAAGACAGTTGTTAAGTATATATATACATATATATATTTAGATTAATAGTTTGTTTCCTTCTTTTTTCTCTTTGGTGTGGAAGAGAAAGAAGACGTTACTGCAGTTCTGCCTCACTTGCTTCTTACTGTTAGAGGTTTTTGTTGTTGTTTCGTATGAAAGCCATATCAAATGCTATTTAGCCATAAAGTTATAATTCATATTGCTGTAATTGTATAAAATTTTTTTTGAAAAGAAATGAAGAACAAAGGAAACATTTATTGACATTAAATACCAATTAAAGTTGCTAATTAAATATGATTTTTTTGTATGATAGGTAATACTTTTCATTCATTTATGGCTGATCTTACAAGTAAAAATTTTTGTCACCATAATGTAGTCTATATGATGCTATAAATTTAGAGTTTAGTTGTTTATGTGGCATTACTTTTATATATTGAGGCTGGATTTGCATCTCATTTTAGAAATTTTATCATAGAAAACATTATGGAAATACACCTGTGAATGTTCAACACATACAATTTCTTCTTTTCCTTCACCTTCTTTTCCACTTCCTCCATTTTCAGTCATTTAATTACTCAAACTTAGTGGACTTCCTTCCTTCCTGTCACTGAAAAATACCTAAAAACAGTACAAAGAAATCTATTTCCCTTTGCCAGTATATGTATGTACCACAAGGACTTTTTCCCTTGGGGTCTTGGGTCTCCTTCCCCAACAGGTCAGAAGACATTGGCATAGCAGGCTGAAGTGGCTCAAGGCTGCAGATGGTTAATCTCACTTCAAACTGCTCCAGTACTCTAGATCTCCTGAGCTTTGAGGCCTCCTTCTGGCTAATTTTCTAAAATGATAGCTTATAAACATTAGTAACTGAGTCCCTTGTTTTGACCTGACACGTAGCTGTCAGCGGAACCTAACTCAGTAATGTCCACCTGAAAACATCCATTTGATGTAAGGTATTTCTTATAGACTACTGACTTTCAGTTGTCTGACAGTGAAAGTCTGTGGGAGTTAAAGAGTGTAATTGTAAGTACATGACTTGATGTGGTAATTGTGATGTAACACAAGGTCTAGACTGTGAATGAAAGGCAGTGTGGCTAATGTTTCACATTAGTTGGTTTCAGAAAAACAAATTAATCTTGGTCCTGGTCTTTTGGTTGTTTTGTTCTAAGCAGCAAGACAAGCAGTAAATGTGTCGTGTTTTTTTTTTTCTAAAATCTTGTAACTACAGTACAGGAACTAAAAACAGCAGCACAGTTTTTCCTGCAGTTTCCAAGGGAAGAAACAAAACCTGATTAATTCAGATAAAATCTCCCTACTAATGGCTGAATTGTTCACAGTTTACTTGCTGTCTTCCTAATAAAAATCTTTTGAAAAATTTGTGTGATATTTTTTGGCACTGTTTCCTGTTTCTTTTACTATTTTCTTCCTTATTTTCTATTTCTGAACATGTCCATTCTTATCAAAAGTAGAGTGATTTGTAAAGCTATGTAGGTCAGGAGAATGCTGGTCCAGGTTAGGAAGCATTTAAATGAATGTGTTAGGGAGCATTGCTCTTAGTGGAAGATTTGGTGTATGATTTACTGCCGTGTGTTGCCTTTACGGAAAAACAATTTCCTAAGCTTTTGTACCTTAATAACATACAGCTATTAAACGTTTTATATCGTCAGTCTGTATATATCCACTGATACTATGTTACTTCAGAAAAAGAAAATAATGATTTTGCACAAACAAAACCTTTGCAGCAGAGCAAAACAAACCAAAATCAAACAGCATACAGAATTATTTCTACTGCCTGTGCTGGAGACATTTAACTAGCACCGTAACCTTTAAAAAAAGGGGAAAAAATAGCCCAGAAGATTAAAATATGAGAGCATGTGTTGTGAATGTGTGGATATCCTGCAGCCAGTTCTGTGCCTGGTGAACTAAAATTGTCACTTTTTGCCTTATAGGTTTCTTAAGTACTGGGGACCAAGCTGCAAAAGGCAATTACGGATTGCTTGACCAAATCCAAGCTTTACGATGGATAGAAGAAAATATTGGATCTTTTGGAGGAGACCCAAAAAGAGTTACTATTTTTGGATCTGGGGCAGGAGCTTCCTGTGTCAGTCTTCTGACACTCTCTCACTATTCAGAAGGTAAGGATCTTCTGAACAAAGCACACAGTAATGGGAAAATGATTCTTTTGTAATATTTTCTAAAACAAAGCAAAATAAAACAGAATATATATATATATATATATACACACATATAAAATAAAAATAAAAACAAACCATATCAAGTAGACAGAATTATACTACATCTGTAATTTTTTTAAAATACCCACTACTGATTGTTCTAGGTTTGTATTTGGCAACATAAACATTCCTGTCTACCCTCTCAACATGTATTTAGATTATTTCCTTACTTAATAACAACATAAGTCAAACTTACTCAAAAACTTATGTAATTCCCCACAGTTATTATGGGATCCTACACAGAGTTTTTAAGATTTTGGCAGAACTTTCTCTGAAAGTAATGATAATATAGTAAAATAGGAAGCATTATTTTCAGTGTAACCCTCAACACCAACACTGCAAAAAAAAATTATAATAGAAGGCAAAAACAAATGCTGCTGTTTCACAGTGGTGGGAAACTATCCTCCACTGCACCACTCTTACTGACACTCCTCAAATGAAGACAAAGAGAAGATGTGATGAAAAAAGCTTATGTATTGGAATACATAAAAACAGGGAGATGACTCACCAATTACCTTCTCAGGCCACACAAACTTGTCATAAATAGACTAATGCAATTTATTTTATTTTGCTAATAACAGACTAGAGCAGTGAGAAACCAAAAAAACACCTTCCCCTCATTCATCCTATTCTGCCTCTTCCCCCTGAGCAACACAAGAGAATGAGGAATGGAGACTGCAGTCACTTCATAACATTTCATCCTTGCTGCCCCTCCATGGCCACTCTCAGCCCCTGCTCCACGTGGGTCCCTCTGTCTTTCCTGAACTGATAACCTTGTCAAACTGTCAAATACAACAAAATATTTATCATATTCATAACACCATGCTACTCCTATCATACAGAAATGTATGGAAGAAGGCTCAGCCCTAGCAAGCCATTGTAGAAGGATTGGTGGCAAACATCCTATTTGGAAGCACATAGAATTATTCCTGACAATTTAGGGTAGTGACACAATAGCATGCAGTAAGTAACGGTTGAGTAAGCCCTGCCAAAAACAAGCAGATCGAACAATGGAAAGCCTAACCAATGACATCACTGAGATTTTGTGATATGTGCAGTAAATTATCACCAAGGGTTTATTGGTCTCAGTCATTTTTCCTTGTAAATGCTTCAAGGTCTTCAAATGCTTCTGTAGCTCTTGCTGTCTTTGGTATTTCAAAAGTTTGACTGTATAAATCTTGTATAGAAGAAGCCAAAGTGTTTCAATCTATGTATACAAAAGGTCTTTTTACTGACTTTACCAGGAAAAAGAGGTGAGGCAGATCTTCCAGTAAGCTCCAATTGCTTTTCAGTGCTTTGTTGTCACAAAGAAGCTCTTCAGTCCTAGTCTCCTCTTCCTCTGTATATTAATACATCTAAAACAACCACAAGGAACTATTTATTTTTGTCTTATATTCTTCCAAAACATGCAAACATATTTTAATTTAAAAAAATATAGGTAGTACTTACATTCCACACAATCATATGTGTATGTGTGTGTGTATATATATATATATATATATATATGCATACTGTTTATGTATATATACTTCAAGGTGGAAATGAAAAATGATGTCAGAGGAGAAGGCTTAAGCTTATTAAATTGATTTTAACAGAGCACATTTTTTTTGTATTAAATGATGCATGGCTTCTGTGAAAGAAATGAGAGTGTGTAATTTTCATTTGACATTTAAACTACTGAAGAGTGCATTTATGAGAGTCATCGACATGGCAAAGAGGATATGATTGCTTCTAGCTGCCACTCTGTTACAGAAAATTTTTACAGGACTACCACTGTGCTAAAATCAGGGGACTTCCATTAAAGAAAATAAAAACTACAGTACAAGCATGAGTTTTATTCTTGAAACAATAATCTGAAACCTTAATTCTTTCCCTATGTGAGCAACAAGAGCAAGAGACATTTAAATTAATAGCCTATTACAGACACTGTGAAAAGGAAATAGTGAGAAAATTATATGCAAACTGAATTGAAATATAGGAATATGCATTCTTTAGTCAAAAGCATTCTTTGCTTAGTGAAAGCTACTTTTAATTTTATTTTATTTTTAATATAACTTGATTTGCATTTAAACAATTTGCACCTGCAGGTCTGTTCCAAAAGGCAATCATACAGAGTGGAACAGCCCTGTCCAGCTGGGCAGTGAACTATCAGCCTGCCAAGTACACTCGGATATTGGCAGATAAAGTCGGCTGTGACATGCTGGATACCACTGATTTGGTTGAATGCCTTCGGAATAAGAACTACAAAGAACTCATTCAACAGACCATCACTCCAGCCACGTACCACATTGCCTTTGGCCCTGTGATAGATGGAGACGTGATTCCAGATGACCCTCAGATTCTCATGGAACAAGGCGAATTCCTTAACTATGATATAATGCTGGGTGTGAATCAAGGGGAAGGTTTAAAATTTGTGGATGGCATTGTAGACAATGAAGATGGTGTTTCTCCTAATGATTTTGACTTTTCTGTCTCCAATTTTGTGGACAATCTGTATGGTTATCCAGAAGGAAAAGATACACTCCGAGAGACCATTAAATTCATGTATACGGACTGGGCAGACAAGGAAAACCCTGAAACAAGACGAAAGACCCTGGTAGCACTTTTTACTGACCACCAGTGGGTTGCTCCTGCTGTTGCCACTGCTGATCTACATGCCCAGTATGGATCTCCAACATATTTCTATGCATTTTATCACCACTGCCAAAGTGAAATGAAACCAAGCTGGGCTGATTCAGCTCATGGTGATGAAGTCCCTTATGTGTTTGGCATTCCTATGATTGGCCCAACAGAATTGTTCAACTGTAACTTTTCCAAGAATGATGTCATGCTCAGTGCAGTTGTTATGACATACTGGACAAACTTCGCCAAAACTGGGTAAGTTTGACCTCTAGCATTCCTTCTTGTTGATAACACACTCCTAAAATAGTAAAATTACGATAGCAGTGGCTCCAAGCCCATACTGTGACTTACTATTATAGCACTGAGTAGTATGTGTGAGGCACTATGTAACTGGGGCTTATTCATATTTAATAGATTTTTAATTAGTGTGTTCCTGCAAACTATTATCTTTCAGTAGCTCAGTGAGAAGAATAATGCACTGTATTTTTGATTCAAAAATAGGGCAATTATTAAGAAAAAGCCTTTTTTAGAGAAAAAGCAGCTCACTAAGATACTGAAAAATCAGAGGAAATGTATTCTACCAGAAGAAAGAACAGTCAAGCAGATAGAGCTGATGTCTTAGAGAAGTAAGGAAGTTGTTTTCTTTTTAGTGACCTTCATAGGAATGGGAGCTCAGAGAAAAAGTGATTCAGAAAGGCAGACACTGGAAAGATACATTTTTTTGCCTCTGTAGGCTGTAATGACCAAAGTGAATAGTAGGCTGGGATGAAGAAAAGACTCAGATATAAATTTTGCTTTTAGAAGTTTAAAAATTAAAGTTAATTCTGCTTACAAAACAATATGTCAATATTTTGTGGAAAAAGAATTGTAGACATCTAGGAAAAAGAAAAAAAACAACCCTCAAAGCAGCTTAATCTGTGAGTTCTATTAATAATTTATCTGGTTTCTATATCATTCCTCTAAATATTATTGTGGTATTTTACTTATACAGCAAGGGCTTTTTTTTGTTGACCTTGAGTCTTCAGTACTGAACAAAGATACTTATGGCACAGTGGTGCTGTAAATCTTTCCATGCTTAGTGGCAGGATTGGACTCTGAATATTGCAGCTTTACTGCAGTGCAGTGAGTAGTATGCAGCATTATAAGAAAAATTCTGAGATGTCTGTTGTGAAACATACAGCTCTTAGTAATCTTTAACATATCAAGATGCTGTTCAAGGCAGAGACATTTTGCAGTCATAACAAAAACCTTGATTATTAATTAAAACACAATCAAATATTTCAGCTCACTTTACACAGCAAAAGAAAACTTTTGCTGTATTGCATTTTAGACAAGTAGGTACTTTTGAAAGCAGAAATCCCATAGCACTGAATCAAAAGCAAATGAACTGTGAAATATTTAGATGTATGTGGAAACAATAAGACATCAGTTGGATGATTGGGGTAGACAAACTGGTGAAAGCTTGACTTACAGACAAATAATGCCACATGTTGACTGTAGTACACATTCAAAAAGAGTATTTTATTATGATTTTGTTTTTGTATGGATTAAGTGTCTTGTGTACATAGAGGACATAAGGCTCTTGCAAATGTGCAAGACTGGAATTATTACAGAGATCTCCATATTCCCACTGTTAGTAGCAGTTTCTTTATGATTATTCCCTGTACAATAAGTTGCATCTAAACAATTTTTAAGAAGTTTCTTTCAGCCTCACCTGCCACTATTACTCATAGTTGGAAGCAGTTTGCAGATGTTTCTACTTGAAAGCTAATTTCAGCAAACTACACTTACCATCACCCAGTTGTGAACTCATGTCTTAGCCTTTTCAAAACCTTGTTTCTAGCTTAGCCTAGAAATAGGGAAGTGACTTGTTACAGAGCAGGTGAGATAAACTAGATTTGGGATATAAAAATTGCATGAATATATGGCTTTTGATTCCATTGTGTGGAAAATTATATGTGAGACCTTCATTAAGAAGTGCACTTAAAGCTTCACTCTGCTGTCAGTATGCACAAATGTTCTGTTGGTTAGGGCCGAGTAATACTCTTCACAAATACATCAGCAGAAGGAGTGAGGATGATGTGAGGGGATATGTGCCAGCCCTTTATGGATACTCTGAAAGTGACACTGTTGTGAAGAAGGGTTTGTAGTTTCACAAAGTGGATATGAAACTATGTTCTCAGAGACATTTATCAGGTTTCTAAAAATTACCCTTTTGAGTAGTTGAAGTGTTCTGAATCTTTGTCCAGACTTCATCCATCTCTTTTCAACTCAACTGTGGGAAAGATATAGGCCTACAGAACAAATCCTGAATTTCTTTTTTATTCAGAAGAATGCTCCTGAATTATTTTACTGTCACTGATTCTGAAGCAAAATGTTAACTGAGTTATTAAGGATATCTATTCAGTTTGGCTTTTTAAAGGAAGACGTAATTAAACTTATAAAGAATAAATGTATTTTCAAATCAATCCTCTGGGAACTCCTTTATGAACCTTGCATTTCTTTTGATGTTTTTCTCTGAAGAAATAATGGTTTTCAATAGCGAGTCTGTTGGTCAAATGAAACTGAGTATTTATGCATTGCTTTCCTCAGCAGCTCATAGCTGATTGGAAGTATGGCAACACTGGGAACAGTTAAAAGTGAGGGAAGGAAATGTGGGCAAAACGGTGATTGTGTAGCAGTGTTTCAAGGAGGAATGGCAACACCATTATTATTATTAAAATGAAAAATCAGTAAAAGCGTGAAGAAACTCTACTCTTGTTTGTTTATTATTTATTTATTCATTTATTTATTTATTTATTTAAAGTATGCGCTAAAGAAGACTGCTTAAGGAAAATAAATTACCAGTAGGCCTTTCAGTGGCTTGGAAGCAGACTCATTGTGTCAAGACATTTTACTCTCTGATGAAGTAAGAAAACAACACCAAAAATTAAATGCATTAACGTAACAATTCAATTATGGTGACTAATAGTAAATGCTCTTGCAAAGTTATAGAAAAGAAAAATGTCATTTTGACATGCTATTTGGAATTCTGGATAAGAAAAAATTTCCTAACTTTTCTCAAAATTCTTCTGGTGCCAACATTACCAGATATGAAATAGAGTTCCCTCATTTGCCTTACATGTCACCTACTAATTCTTGTGAACAGGAATGTATGCTACACTTCAGTCAGCATTTATTGCAGACACATTTACTTCATAGCACTTGAGAAAAAAAAAAAGTACATTTTTAGCCCATAAGGTGAGAATTTAATGACAATAAACTGCAATGTGTTAAACTGAGCAAAGCAGTGCAGGTTGAAAGTGGCGAAAAGAAAGTGATAGGTGAAGTCAGATGATTTTGTATGTTAATAAAAAAATGTAAGATAAAATAAGAAAGATTGTCATGTATGTTTCAGACAAGTTCATGCATTTCATGATGGAAACATTTTCAGGGGTAGAATCTGTTTAATCTGAACTCTATAAATTATGAAAACAAATCATCAGATAGAAAAAAGAGCAACAATGAACATAATTTTTGTTCTAGCAATAGGACAAATAAAGAAAAATGAACAAAAAATCCTAACAACAAAAAATATTCCTCCCTATCAACCAGTGAGTTTGGGAACCAAGCTACACACTGTGAGATTTGTTACATGAAAAAGTATAGAACTGAAAAAGTATTCAGATTATATTTTTATCATCATAATTAGAATGTGTTTTTAAAGGAAAATTGTACACATACACACTGAAGCCACAGGAGAGTCCAGAAGCACCAAAGTGACATGAGAGGCTAAAGAAAAGAAAACAGAAGTTATAGTTAATGTAGCAGATCAAAAGTTTTTTGAACAGCTAATTGGATAGGAGAAAAGAGAGTATCTACATAGGCCACTCCAAAAGTAATGTCTCTTTTTTATTTCCATGGGAACTACAACAGATTTAAAGAACACAGTAACACTAGCAAATTCACAGCTACAAAACATTCTTTTTCAACATAGTCACCACTCTGAGTAATGTGATGAGCTGATTGAGATGCTGTTCATTTTGTAGCACGACAGTTGTGCTTGACCATTCAGAACATGGCTTGCCTTTCACACTGCTATCACCATGGCTGAAATGTACCACCCACCATTTCACTGTGTTTACATCCACTGTTTGGCCATAACTGTTTGAGCGTAAATGAGTGTCAATGTGTACCATTTTTTCTGCATGAAGGAATTCAATGACATGCCATGTCAGAAGCCGTTTTGTCAGACTGTCACTCTGATGCCATACCACCATCATCTACTACTGATATCTTGAGCCAAAATGATAAAATAAAAGGCATCACTTTTGGAGCGGGCTTTGTACATCTGTATTTTATGGCTATCCACAATACTGGAAACATGTTGTTTTTTTTTTAATAGGATACTGGAAAAAAAAATATATAATAAGATAAAATGTTTAACATCACCAGGAAAGGACTCATCATGTCATAATCTTGTAAAGTTATGATGTTATGAGATATCACCAGTGAGCATAGAAGGAGGGACAAAATAAAAAATGTTTAATTTACATCCACAGGATGATTGTGGTAAGTTACCTTATCATGTACTAGATCCTTTAGCTAGAACTACGTTTAGTCATTTTCTTATGAAAAAAAAATATTTAGGTACCTATCATCCAAGTTTAGTTACACAGTATTTAGACCATCTACTCAATTATTGATTAACCCTAGAATTGATGCCAACAGTACAGTTTAGTATCAACTGACAGGCAGTGCTTGTATTTAGGACTGACTGCCTTTTTTTGCTGTTCTTTGTTTTATTGGGGTATTTCATGCTATCACATGACCATGCAAGCAAATCCTGGTATATAAGACTAGTCTCAAGTATCTGTAATTTTCTTTCTTGTGTTTGGAGGAGGAGTCAGTACAAATCAGTATCCCTAATAGACAGTTAAAAAGGAGACATGGATTTAACAAATAGAAGAGCAAGAAGGGAAAAGAAGGTTAATATTTATATATTCATAGGCTGTTTCTAAAGAGATAATGTTCATTTCAGAAAGTTACTTGCTAAAATCATTATCTGCATCATTTATATATGGACACTAAAAAAAAAGTCTAAACATTTTGGTAATTTCTGTTTTGATAAAGGTCAACTTCCTTTTACCTTCAGTGAGTCCTGGATTCTTCCTTCCTCTTTTGTAATCTATTCACAAGAAGAGGGAAGGGATTAGAAACAAAGTGCAGTTAGCTGAATTACTGAACTTCATCTTCTCTACTACGAATGAAGTACAACTCATTTACATGAGCTAGTTTAATTTATGTCTTATGTAGGATCCTTTCCAGAGTCTGAGTCTGGGAGTCTGTTCTGAACAGCAAGAGGGAAGAACACAAGGGGGATTTTAGTTGTAACTCTTCCAGGATTTTGACCGTCTGAAAGAAAAACGCTTTGCATTTTAATAACCATGTTGATTTTTTGTTTGTTTTAGAATCTATGTGTTGAGCCCAAATGCACTGTGGCAGAAATATTGTGGTGGGCCAATATCTTCCCTTTTGAATGTGCTAAATCCTTCACTGTGCTCTTTGAGAATAGAAGAAATACTTTAATTTCCTTCTTAAATGCATGTTAGAATCCCTCAAAGTATCAGCATATTAAAATCAAATGCCTCAGTACTTGGAAATTGATTTTTTTTTTCTTCCAAGTTTTAGCCACATTGAATAATTAATAATAAATTATTATTTTCAGAATTTACAGAATTTAAATAAAAAAGAATAATAAATAGCTACCATTCTTGAACTCTTAGTTTATATCCTATTGAGATTGGGGAATACTTTATCAAGTATAATATGGAAGCCCACATACATAAACAAAACAAAGTATTAAAATTACGCAGAAAATGAATTATTTCTTCAACTTGAAAAAGGAAAAAATAGTTCAGGTAAACAGAAGAATGAAAGAATCATAAGATTATTAAAATGAAATTACCAGTCCATTGTGAGAATGGTTAAGGAATAGATCTTTACAAACAACAAAGGAGCATTAAATTCGGCAGTCATGCTCATGAGCCTTTGGAAACAGAAATGAGAAAAAAAAAAAAAAAAAAGAAAAAAAAAAAGCTTTAAAATATGTAGCAGTAGTTCTTCGTATTCCTGTAACATTCATAACAGTATATTGGAAGAAAAGGAAAATATTAGAATCATTTTCACTGGAAATAAACTAATGCATATGGGAATAGAAAGGAGAATGGAAAGTTTTCAGAGCAATGCACAGAAAAATAATCATATGCTCTCAGTAAAGAGTATCACAAAGTCTCTGAAAATATGCTTTACTGCTAAAGAGGATTAAAACTAATGTAAGTCATAATAGTAAGCTAACAGATTTATTTTAAACTCTTTATTTGTTCACACCCAGAGAAAGTTATATTTATCTATGTAAGGCTTGCCAAAATTATAAGGATATGTGTACGTTAACCACATTTAAATACCTATTGTGCTACAGACTTGTATTTATTTTAAATCTTTATGACAGAAAAAAAAAAATTGCTATAAAATATTTGGGTTAACTAAAGTTCAGTACAATAAAAAAAAGATAATAAAAAAAATTCAAATATTTAATTGCAATTGTTTTTAAATGCTACTACTTAGTTAACTAATATAAAACTAATCAGCTAATGTAGGTCTTATCCATAGGAGCTGGCACAAAACTACAGCTTCTAAATCCATATGCAGTTCCTTGTGCACTGAACACATAATGCAAAATGCAAATTATGGAATGATTTGTGGCAGAGAAATAGTTCAAAGGCTTTATCCCAAAGTAGATATCTGAACAAAGGGGTATTAGTAGCTCAGTAAAGGAACGCAGGGACAAGTTGCACCCAATTACCTATATTAGCCCAATTAACCTGTATTAGTGTTTTGAAGCTGTGTGTAACACACATTCATTATAAATTTTCATGATCACATGGATTTTCAACATTTTCATAGAAACTAGATGCCTAATTACAACATTGGAAGTACTGGTATAGTAACTGAGAATGTTGATGTCAAATCTTGAGAAGAACTGAGCCTAAACCTTTACAAACTATGGGAGAGGATAATTAATACTTCTTAAGACTACTTTAGTGTATGTGACTGCCTCACAAAACTCCAGATGAGCTTTTGGTAACTGAAACACTTTTTTTTTTGTTTGTTTTCATTCAAGAAAGAATTTGTTGAATCTGAGATACATTGTACAGTAAGTATTTAGACTTTTGTTTACATAATAACATGCAGTGTAAATGTTGGGAAGTTTTCCAAGCTTCTCTTTTTGGGTTAAGCGTAGGATTAATCCTTAACTAAGGGGCAGAGTTTTGTTGTCATTGTTGCTGCTCTAAAATGACTATAACATTGCTTTTTATTTTTGTAGAGATCCAAACCAGCCTGTTCCACAAGACACAAAGTTCATCCACACAAAACCAAACCGCTTTGAAGAAGTAGCCTGGTCCAAATATAATCCTAAAGATCAGCTTTACCTGCATATCGGCCTGAAACCCCGAGTTCGTGATCACTACCGAGCAACAAAAGTTGCTTTCTGGTTGGAGCTTGTGCCACACCTTCACAACCTGAATGAAATTTTTCAGTATGTTTCCACAACAACTAAAGTACCCCCTCCTGACATGACATCATTTCCTTATGTTACCCGACGCTCTCCTGGTAAATTGTGGCCAGCCACCAAACGCCCAGCAATGACACCTGCCAACAATCCCAAACATTCAAAAGACACTCATAAAACAGCGCCCGAGGATACAACAGTTCTGATAGAAAACAAGCGAGATTACTCTACTGAGCTGAGCGTCACCATTGCTGTGGGAGCATCCTTGCTGTTCCTCAATATTTTAGCTTTTGCTGCATTATATTACAAGAAAGACAAGCGGCGTCATGAGACTCACAGGCGCCCTAGCCCCCAGAGGAACACAACCAATGATATCGCACACATACAAAATGAAGAGATCATGTCATTGCAGATGAAACAGCTGGAACATGACCACGAGTGTGAATCACTGCAGGCCCATGACACGCTGAGACTAACCTGCCCACCTGACTACACACTTACTTTGAGAAGGTCTCCAGATGACATTCCACTCATGACTCCCAACACCATAACCATGATCCCAAATACATTAACAGGAATGCAGCCTTTGCATACTTTCAACACCTTCAGTGGAGGACAAAATAGTACGAATTTGCCCCATGGACATTCAACTACTAGGGTATAGCTCAGCCCTTCCCCTTCACAAGCCACCTGGAAGAAAGAAAGAAAAAAAAAAAAAAAAAAAAAGAAGAGGAAAAAGTTATAATACCATTCATTGAACACCTTGTCTAAATATTAAGTAAAAGCAAGTAAAAGAGAAGGACAGACATTATTTTCTTACTGTTCCTTCCCAAAGAAACTCTCTGATGTTAAAGATCAACTATAAACCCTGTGAAATGTGAAAAGTGTACATTGCTATTACAATACTGCTTTAAGATCTCAACCCCTTTAATTGAAAGTTGAGGCCAGAAGAAGTCACTTAAAATGATGTTTTGAGCATATCGAGCAAAGCAGACTCTTCTGGAACACAGAGCCACTGACTGTACAGATGTTCTGGTTTTGGTTTTTTGGTTTTTTTGTTTGTTTGTTTGTTTTGGTTTGGGTTTTTTTTTTGTTTGTTTGTTTGTTTTGTTTCTTTTTAATAAATAAAATAAAAAATTCTTTATGTGCCATATGATGAATGGCCCTTGTTGAAACAAAGACATCATCATGGGCTTTTACCCAGCATATAAAGCTGCAATCCAGATGGGGGAAATAGAATTTTATTACTAATAACAAAAAATGGGAAAAAAAAAAAAAAAGAGGAGGACTGACTATGCAGTAAAATACGTATAGTTCTGTGCACACAGGTGACTTGCCAGCCTGAACTATATTTAAAGAAACTTTGTAAAAATGTACATAGATGTGCGTTTAAAAACTACAAAAAAAAAAAAAAAAGCTTTTATTGATGTTTTCAGTTTGAAAAGAGCTTTTAGAAAGATTGTGCATTCAGTTGTGACCTATGTGTATATACATTAGTCATATCACCTCTGTTTCCTCCAAGGCCAAAGGAGGATTTCCTTCTTAATTACTAGTGGTAAACAAAAAACATGAGGTTTTTCTAACATTTCATTTATATGAGGCCATGGTGTCATGCAGAGGATAAAGTTGTCTGTGTGACCTGCATATTTTCTCTTACAGGTTACACTAGTGCATGTTAAAGTATTCATAGGAGATTGCTGTTCTTTTCTGAAACATTTTTTTTATTATTATTAATAATTTAATTTTGTGTTAGCTTTTATTGAATTGCAACAGAGCAATGGATATGAAAACGGAAAATAATACAAAACAAACAAACAAAAAAAACAATTACTATCATAAGCTTGTTGGATTGAACCAAGAGACATCCAATAATATATGTTCAAAAGTCCAGTTTGTAGTTCTTGGTTATTGAAATAAATTAGGAAGTTTTGTGCCCTGAGAATAGCAACAAAAGACCCTGTTTATGTTAGCATTTTCTGGGCAAACATAGCTCTATATTCACCAGCAGTTGCAGAGGGATCTCAGATGAGAAAATACCTCCTCAGCTTTGCTAAATTACAGAAAAAGTGAAATTTGAAAGAACTTCTCTGCCCACTATTCTGTTTTGCACTTGAGAAAAGAATCTTCCTGTCAGAAAATACTTTGCTGCTTTATTACACAGCAGTGCCATTGTTAGTGAGAATTATGGAAACAGAAGCAAAGTGATCAGATGTTATGCATCTGAATGTAATTTCAAATTTTAGATAACATTATTGTCAGGAAAGTCAGAACTCCTGGCTGATTATTCCCTTCTGCCCTTCCTTCACCAGGAAGGGCCTTGCAGCGCTATCAAACATGGAACACAGCAATTTGATTCAAACAACTGAATTGAATGTGAAAAGCTAAAAATAAGTTCTTGCAGATGAAGATTGCTTTGTGTTTTGTCTTAGAAATTTACTGTGTCATCAAGAGATCGTAACCAAAGATATTTGAGCAAAATTGGTCTGCACTTGAACATGGTTATCCCAGATGTATTTTGTATTATACATTCATGACTAAGCTGCATCAATACCATATGTCCCATAGTAATCTAACACAGGATGCCTTGTACTTCTTTTTGTTTTCAATTTTTTTTTTTTTTTTAAAGACATCTTGGAATAGTCCTTCTGGTGAATAAAGATGACAAAGTGATTCACTGAAGTCAATACAACTCCTTGTTATAGCATGCAGTAAAGCAGGTTCTGAAGGAAAGAAATAAAAGGAAAGTTAATTATATGACAAAAATGCAACATGTGGCTGATATAATCCCTTACCTGTAATAAATGTACTATTACCTGACCTGGATGCTCGGGTTGGAATGTGATGAAGAAACATGCCCAAAGTACAAGTCATAGCAAATGGAAATCTGCCTTTTTCACTGATCCATCACATAATATTGATTAATGCTCACTTTAGACCAGACCATTTCCACCACCTATGTGATGCTTCAGCCGAGATGAAGCAGTTCATAACTCTTAAAATAATAATTAATAAAAAAAAAGAAAAAAAAAAAAGAAAATAGCTTAAAAAAAAAGAAAAAAGGTATTGATGCTTGGCATCATAATCAGTTGGGTATGTTTGTAATGTGAATTACAGTATTTGTTTAGTACTTCCAATTGTCTTCTGCTAGCAATATGTACAGTACTGTGTCAGGCTTGTGACATTTGGGTAAAAAAAAAGTTCCTGTAAGTGAATGATTTTAGCTTTTAAAAGTAATTGCAATCAAGTTGATTTAATAATTCAATACATCTGGACTGACATATGATTTATAGAGGGAACAGATTTATAGGGTCTTATTAGAATTCTATAATAATAATAACAAAATATACTTTGAAAACTGTAAAAGAAAAAGTACTTTCCCAGGCTATATTCTTGACCTTACAAGGCACGCAGGGTTCAATGGTTTCTTCTGTTATTGTTTTGCGATCTTTTGTTGTTTTTTTTTTGCCTTAAGTAATGATAGAAGATATATATGGCTGGACACATATGTATAAACTTTTCAGCAGCATTTTTAATAATAAATATCACAGTATTTTCTAATGCTTTGTGCAAAGAACTACGTGTTCATCATTTTTTTTTGTAGAAAGTCTTTCAGAAGTACATTTTCTGCCCCATCTCCATTATCTAATGTAAATGATGCCTTGATACACAATACATGAATATTAAAATACCAGAGGTCACACCATTAATTTAGCATTGAGTTTTTATGGCTCTTATAGTTCTATAAAGCTACCAATAAAAGGAAAGAAAGTAAGACAATGAAGACATGAGAATAAACTCCTTATATTTATTATCTGTATGCACTGCAACTCCCATCAAAGCAATGGTTTAATTGTTCTCTTAGTATTTTCTGTAGCACTGAAAAAGAGCTTTTGTAAGCAGCTTCCCATATTAATGTGTAGCTTAGCAGCTGAGAAATATATCCTCCAAACTACGGTTAAAAATGATTCAGAAAATCTAATACATCCAGCCTCCACAAGTAAATATACTTTCACTTTGTATTTAAAATTTAGATAAATGACAAGTTTTCTAAGAAAAATATGTAGGAGTAGCAATATAAGTTACTCATATATGTGTAGGGGAATTTACATGTATTGCAGATATGTTAATATCATTCTTCCTTCAAAAGTTGAGTAAGCAAATATAGTTTGTTCTTTTATGCTATTAAATTCATTTTGTCAATCAGATTTCCCTCCGCTGGAAAGGTGCATAGACATTTTAGTAATTTTGGCTGGATATCGTTTGCTTTCTGTAATTATTCTGTTGAGTAGAGGTACTAACAATAATGTTTGATGAATTTTGAGTGTATTATTGAAGAGTATTTGCAAAAAGCAAATTCTGAATGATTCAAATCAGATTTTTTATATAAAAACCAAGCTTCTGAGATAGAAACATAGTATGTGCCTACTGACTTAATCAAGCAGCTTGAATTTTGAATATTCAATTTGTATATAAAGCTTTTGCAAATAAACTGCAGATTTAGAATTGTTCAGCAAATATGTTTAATTACAGGTAAACTGAAATTTCACAGCTTGCTTAGAGATAATTCATACACAAGAAAAAAGGCTATAATTGTGTCATTTCTGTGAACTGTTCACCTTAAATTGCTGGGTGAACTCAATAAATTATTAACCTTTTTTTGCAGTTATGGATTTCACATTAAAAAAAAAGCTTCAGAAATTTCTTGCTAATTAAGTATTGTGTTGTTTTCATTCTTTGCTGTCTGAGATATAAATCTGCAGATTAGTATGTTTCTATTTGCACTTAGAAGTATGACAATTAAATAGCATTTTATATCACATAGAAATCGTACAAGAGAATACCATGATAATTTTCTGCTTGTCTCAAATTTGTAGATATACATCTGTATTATTCAATTAGTGTCAACTGTTTTTTTCATATTTTTATCTACAGCTGTTTGACATCACAAATCTCATCAGCCTGAATCTCTCCAGAGGCCATTAGCAGCTGGTAAAACTGGGATTTTTATCCCACTAGAAATTATGATGTTATGCATTTATTATCGTAATGTTTAAAAAATATTTCTCATCACTTCAAAATAAGTGAGATACTGACCTTTTATTGAAACAAATGAAAAATAAGGGAGGGATTTGGAAATGTTTAAATAACTTGCTTGAGCTGTAGTGTAATAAACAACATATCACTTTGGGTTGCAGTTTTGATTCAAAATATTTTGTTTGTTGTTCAGCTATGGCAACCAAGGCTGTCACTCAGTTAAGTTTTTGGAAGTTATGCTTTCAGTTCTTTATGGCCCTCTCAGACTAGTTTATCCTAATTTTACTGTGGTAATGTAACCCAGCTCACGCAGGAGTGACATATGTAGGTTCCTCCAAAAGTAATGACTCCATCATTAGCTATGCATTTTCTCCAATGATTAAAAGTCTGTGCAGCCATTTGGAACATGTCTTGTCTTACTCATCACTGTCACCACTGCTGAAATGTGCACCTCACTGTGCTCACATCCACTATTTGGTCTCCACAAACATTTAGCAAGTGTCAGTGAATATTAGTGGGTGGGTTTTTCTTCATGGACGAATTCAGTTCCATACTTTTCCTGCATCCACACTTCCATGTTGGACACCATTTTGTTAGACTGCCCCTCTACTGCCACAACACCAACATTTGCCTCTGACATTGTGGGCCACCATAATAAAATAGGAGGCATTACTTTTGGAGCTGCCCTCATTGTTGCAATCCAATCTCAAAATCCAGATCAGTTTTGTCAGAAGCCAAATGAACTACAAAGATAATTAATGAGAATATACGTTACTATTGCAATAACTGAAATGTAGAATAAGCATGTAATAAATTAGCTACATTTTATGGTTTTTTATTTGAAAATTGACAAATGTTTACAGTATGTACATCTTCCCAACTTTATTTCCTGCCCCTTTCCCACAAAAAATAGCAAGATATTTCCAGCGAGTTCTAGTCATTTCTTGAATATCCACTTAGGTAAACGAGAAACAAAACTGATGACATCTTTTTGTTTCCTACCCTCAGATACTGAAAGCATTAATTTTTCTTCCACTCCTACCTCTCATTGGGAATTATGGTTTATCCAGATGCTTCAGGGTAGTCCCATTACCCAAATTTCTAGTTTAATAGTAAAGGAAATCCACACTTATTATGCTTTATTTTAAAGCAATATCTAATTTCTAGAGACCACTTTCTCAACTTGTGATATCTCATGTCATGCTTTTATCTGTACCTAATGCACAGTATTTACTCATATCATTCTATATATCTTATCTCTATTTCCTCTATTTCCCTAAGAGATAAAGATGAATTTCTATTCTTTATTTGGTTGTTTGTTGGTTTTGATTTTGTTTTTGTTTGCTGTCACAACAGTTATGTTTAACCCCAGATGTGTTCTCTTCCCTGCTTCATGACTGAGGGAGCATTTTTCATCTGTCATTTTTCCTTGCCATTTTTAGTGCTCAGAATGTTCCTCTGAAGGAATATTTACATAACAGTATTTACATAACAATTTGTAATCCTGTCTTCACCTCTGTGCTGCCTGCACTTTGTTCCAGTCCACCAGTTGTAGTTTGACATGGTGCTTGTCTTAGTGGGAAGTGTCAGCTTGGAGCCAGGTTCTCTTGTTACTCTGCTATCAGTCACTGTCAGTATTTGTTTCTTTTCTCTACTGTTTGTGAATCAAAGATAAGCTAAGTTAGTCCATCATGATATTGCATACCAAGTTTTCTCAAATACTAAAATGTCATTGTTCATAATTTTAGTTCTTGTTTAGATACAAGATTTAAGTTACGCTGTATCATGAAAACAACAACAACAAAAATAATCTAAAACATTTGCATTTCTTAAACCAATTATAAAAGGTCTCTCATCAGAGCAAACTAATAGATGCCTGGCACAGATAGCCTTTAATGACAGGAATTTGTGGTATATTTGTGTATTGGCTCCCACCTGATGAAGATATTTCTTTCTAATAATAAAATAAATAATAAATAATAAATATAATTACCATTTTCATGCTTAAAAATGACATTACATTGTGTCAAAAGTGTTTAAACAAGAGCTAAGCTAAAGCTCACAGAAGCTTTAGATACTGAGGATCACACTCTAGTTTCCTGCACCGCTGGTTATTTTGTAAAAGCTACAAGCTGAACACGATAGAGAGTTGTTGCACTGAGTGCTTTCTACACTTCAGTCACTGTATATCCCACTTCAGAAACCGGAATGGAATTTGCATGTTTCAGGAACAGGATATTGAGAAAACATTTTTAATGGAGTTTGTACTTTCAAGAGTCCCTGAAAGCAGTAGCAATGAAACTGAAGGGATAAGAGTTTAAAATAAATATGAATTAAATGTGCATGCTTTCTAAATGAATTTGACAGGCAGAAATACAAAATGATATGATATAGTGAGATATTAACAGATTTCTATGTAGATTGATTAACAGAAGAAAAAAAAAAACAAATTTGTAAAGGATAGATTTTTACAGGGACTAGTCAAATGAAATCAGTAGAGATAATTAGTTTATAATGGGATTTTGAAAACAGGCATTGTGTCATAATGCTATATTATATGGGTTTCGATTTGAATATAATCTACAGTACTCATCTGGGTATTGAGAAATACAAAAATAGATCCCAAGATGCCCTAGTTTTGCCAGAAAATAGTGCTGCTATGGTAGAAAATGCAGCAAAATGTGCTCTTACATCTGTAAATGACTAAAGAAACTTTCAAATCATTTAATTCCAAGAAAGGCAAGGTGCCAAACTTGATAAATAGGGAATAATGAAAATAGAAACTAGGCACAGGTCCCATCTGGAGAACCATCTTGTATATAGAGGCCAACAGACAGGGATTATGCTCAAAATTTGCTTTCCTGATGCAGAGGAGTGGAAAAGAAGGTTCCTAGAACATGCTGTGTTCTAATAACCACTGGCCTTTAAGACATAAAAAATGATATTTGTCAGAGTTACTTGGATCTTGAGATCTAAACATAGATCAGGTGAATATGCATATAGTTATAATATTTTATTTCATTTGCAACAGCTCTATAAATTACTGCTTCGATAGACAGTAAGTACAAATATACTTACCTTTTCTTGCTGAGTCTATGGATATAAATATATGCCAAGGACACATGGAATAACTGCCAGCAGCTCTCAAACCTGCAGCACACAACTAAAGACAACTAAACACTCTAATTGCTGGAGCTTTGGGTAGCTGACAGTTCTACCAGGCATCAGATATTCTTCAACTCCTGTTACCAACACGCCAATTCTACACCAATTATTGTGTGTAAAGTTTTTTCTTGTGAAGGACAGTTTGTTCCTATTGAAGGCTGTCATCTATCTACAGACCAGTTCAGATTAAAATATGGTAATATATTGATAACTGTGCTCACATAGCTGGTTTACAAACATCTTTCTTGGCACTCAGCATCTTACTAAGATGTGGACAATAAGAAATGTAAAAATCTTTTCAATAAGGATCTTGTGAAAGACAGTACCAACTACAAAACAGAAAAGTCAGATAATTTTTGTTAATGAAATCATTGTAGTTTGACGAAATTCAGCAAACTATAAATTCTTCTGAAACTGGAATAATATGAAGCTTTCAAGTAATCCTGGAGGAGTAGATAATCACAAGTCCCATTTTGTGGATTTATACTAAACTGAGGATAGTTCTCTGTTTGCCTCATCTTTATGTGTCCTCTGGAATTATTTGGTTTTAATGCCACCTTGCATAGTTTAGCAGCCTACACATTTAATCTTATAGAAAACTATTGTCATCTCTGCTCTTCCTGAAAGTGCAAAAATTGACAACAGGGCAGTTGAAGTGTTCTGAGATACACAATGTCATACAACTTTCTACAACTGTCAAATTTATTCTTTTATATCTATAATTTGAATATTTCAAATTTTCCTAATGTTGCTTTAATAAGAAAGGAGAATGACACTACTTAATTTCACAGGAACATCTGCAATAGATCTAAAGCAGATGACTGTTTTTTGTTGGCTTTTTTTTTCATCAGTTAAGAAAATCAACTTAAGGCATACTAGTAGTTTTCTCCTTCCTGATGGGATTTGACAATTTTAATTTTTATTTATTTTTGTTTTTCCTTGGAGATAATATAGAAACTTGTAAAACAGATGTGAGCTGATTCAAAAAAAGTAAACCAGAATAGTTCTTAAATGAAAAAAAAAAAAAAAAAGAAAAAAGATAAAATTAACAAAATGGTATTGCTTTTACTTCTGGGATTGTTATACACCTCCACAATTACGGCAATCAGTTTCAGGCCAGTTTCTGTACTGTAAAATTCAAAGCATGAAAGCTGAAGTGTATATCATATCCTATATGACAAAATATAAGTACACTTTCCAGTCGAGGAACCTAGAAGTCTACTTATTTAGACACCTGGTACATTTTTCTACATCTACCTGTGTGTATAGATATAATTATGACATATCGTTGTATGTTGTTATTATTTACTTCTTGGCTGCCAGTTTTCAATGTCAGATTATACAATTTACTTTTATTTATTTATTTATTTATTTTTCCAGAAATGTACATTTGATTTTCTCAAAGATTCACCAAGAAATGTAACTAAGGGGTAGCTGACAATATAACTTGCTTTTTCTTTTTTCACTAATTTGGTGAATATGAGTCCTTAGCTTTCATAATTCTGTTGCAGAATCTAGTTCCCAGTCATTCCTCAGAAAAAGAGAATGAATATTATTCACCTGTATGAAGTAAGGTTACGCATAATAATGTAGGTAAAAGTGAGTGATCCAGAATGGACAAACCTGAGTTAGGAGGATGGCAAGAGCTACAAAAATAAAGGGACTGTTAATCACAGACACATGAGAAATAGGGAAGTGATTTGTGCCTGATTAACTGAACAGAAGGAATACTGAAGGAAAAAAAAAAAAGAGAGAGGATGCACCAGAAAAGAGGAAGAGACAGGATGCACACAATGAAAATAATAGTTCAGAAAACAGTGCAAAGAGCACAAAGTAACTCTGGACTGCTAAGGTCTGTTTATGTTAGTATATTTCACTTGGATCAGGATGTATTGTAAAAGAAAATCTCCACATTCCCTTTATCAAAACTTCCTCACAAAGTAAATTTTGGTTCACATTATAAGCAGTCTTGGGGCAGAGTTGGAATCCATTCCTATGAAGATATCTACTGAACCAGTAGATCTAGGACTGCACCCCCTGTCTCCAAGCAAATCGCTGAGATCTATGGATGCAAAGCAAATGCTCTGACACTTCGGCACAGCACTGGCATCAGTTCTTGTCCCTCTTGTATTTTACAGGCTAGAAATTTATGAATATGGCTTTGGGATATAAAATGATGGACATTTCCCACCCTGTCAAGGCTAATTCATCTTGCTTTCTAAGTTCAGGTCATGGTTCACTGCCTTTGATTTCAACCACAAAATGCTTTCTAAACTGTAAAGTCTTAAAGCTATCTGCAAAACATGTACTTGTCTTGAAATTCTGCTCAACTCTATTAGAAAACAAAGCAGTTCCCACTGTTGACTTTGAACATACTGGAAAAGGAGTACTAGCTTTCCCTTTTTCTTTAAATATAGCAAACACAGAATTAATAGTATGTCTAAATCTGTTTATTACCTACTTTTAAATCTCCAAATCTTTTGTTAAACATGTTAGTAGCAAACTACTTCCTCATTTTATTTTATGTTATACATTCCTGACACTAACGTAGAGTGCCAGACACTCAAGGATGATGTGAATGGACATATACAAGAAAATGCTTCTATTACTACTTATCTTCAGGATTGCAAAACTTTTTCAAAATCAGTGCCTAATTTTACTTCTGTTCTATGGCATTACCAAATCTAGGCACTGCCATATTTCTTGTGTTTTACCACTCACTTTGGTAATAGTTTATATTTTGAGATTTTGGGGATAAGAATTATGAATGTCAGCATTAGGCTGCATAGTTCCTCCCTGCTTACATCTTCTAATTAAATATTACAGTTGGAAACAGCATATTTTTCACTAGACTGTGCAAAACAAATGGATAGTTATATGTTACAGTTTATTTTCTATTCCAGACATTGTGAGCATTCCAGTGTTAAATCTGGTCTTTTTATCACCTTAGTTTTTCATATCTCAGTTTTAATCCCTGGTGTAAAATTAGAAAGGTACACAGAACAACATATTTTTTCCTTATTTTCCTTACAACTCTGGGACCAGATAAAAAATCTCTAAATAATCTACTACAAAGCCCAAAGTTTAAGACCTTTTAATTTAAAGGCATGTAAAAACATGCATTTTAAATACATAAATTAACTTACATCAGACTCTTATTTTTTTTTAAATTAAAAAATTGCGAACGACAAAAGTTATAAAAAGATCCTATCCTTGTAGAACATAAAACTTGTGCATACTGCTAAGTATCATCAACCAGGCTAAGCACATCACTTCCACTGTCCTTAAAAGTACAAATCAACTTTCTAAAAACTTGTTCTTTACCATGAGTAAAATATTGTTTAATTAAATTTAAATTTGTGTAAATAATATTTCAAATCCCATTTTATTTCACTTTTCCTCTTTTCATCTACGGAACAATCATTAACTTAAACTTTTAATCCTCTCAAGATTTCCCAGGAACATGACACCTTTAGAACAAATAATAGGCATAAAAGCACACATAAGCTTGAAGAATGACAGTAAAACAGAAGTTTAGATAATATTTTTTTATTTTATTTTGCACTCCTGATGAAATTATATTAATTATAAAATTCCTCACATTTGATAAAGCAATTTTATCAGAGTGTACTGCATTAAAACCTAAGTTGTTGCATTTCTAGTGCTATTTTAAATGATGGAGCTAGAACATTTGAAGACCTCAAATAAGCAAAGTATCCTATTTCAATTTATCAAACCTATATCACCATGAAAAAGTTGAAGATCAGAGGGACTAAAAATGCAGTTTCCGTAAAGTAATTTCAAATCAAGCAACAAAACAAAAAAAGGATATCCTCAAATCTGAGGAAAATATTTTGTTTTCTTTATGGTGAAATTACACAAAGTTGATAATTATTTTATTCTGAATATCTAAATCTCTCATGCGTAAGATTTACTGCAGCATTTTAGTCAAATTTATTTGATTTCAAACTAGACTAAATGGACTTCAAGCTAGATTGAATTTAAAAATTAATATGGTAACAGGATAGAAAGCAAGATAGGAAACAAAAAAGGTTGTGGGAAAAAAAAATAAGAAAAAGAAATACTTTGGTTTAAATTGCATGAAATATTTGAAGAGCATGAAGAATTGCAGTACCTTACATTAAAAGAAGTCATTCAAATTATTGTATTTTGGAAAGGAAAATTTGACTTTCAAATTACTAGATGTTTCTGTCATTTAGATTTTTTTATTGTCTGAAGTCACTTCTGTGGTATCTTGTCTGTAGCCCCTCTGAATACATTAGCTATAGTAGAAACAACAAATAAGAATATCTGCATTGTGATAGTGATATTAGAAGAAAATGAGCCTATTTAGTTATCCATATCTCATCCCAAGAATATCAGAACTCTGGATATCAAAATAAATGAATCTGAAAGATCAAAGCTAATTACATTTTAATTATTATATAATGGAAATATGTACTATATATATGTTTTACAAGAGAGAGTGGAAACTGAATACTTGTAAGCTCAAAAGTGTAGCTTCCAAACTGGAAATAGGAAAGCAATCTGAACAACAACAAAAAACTCTTATTGCTGCTGAAGCATATGGATAATGCAGATATTCCTTAATTCTTTCTATTTTATATATCCTGGCTGTCTTCCAGAACACTTAAATAGCAGGTATTTATATACCTTACGTCATAATGATTTGCAGATACAGAAATCACGGGTATTATGAGGAAAGTCTTAGTAGTTTAGAAAGTTCTTCTTGCTCTTAGCTTTCATTGGTATTCTGCTTCCTAATTTAAAAGTGATTGGTATGATTGCACCAAGGCGAGGAGTCCTTAGCTATTCAGGAAGGGAATAAGGGTGTAGCATTTAGCAGCTCTGCACTGCTCCATCATGGGTTCAACTTCAAACATCCTGCAAGCTATCCTCATCTGTGCATGAAAGAGTAGTTTTTCTGACTTCTGCTCTATGCACCCTGGTTAAATCTAGCAAAAAATAATATACATACATACATACATACCATTGGGACAGAGAATGAAGAGGGTTGCAGTATTTCTGTCTCTCTGCAGTCATGCAACTATAAAGAAGGAAAGAAAGAATGGAAAGGCATAAGAAAAGAGTGAAACCTAAAGGAAAGATATGCTTACAGTGAGGGTAGAAGCAGAATAGAGATATCACAATATTTGGAGAAAGCGAAGAACAGAAAAGAAGAAGGGCTGTGCTATGAAATGTGCAGATCCAGAGGAAAAACTGATGGAGAAACTGAAAAGGAAAGAGTGGGTGTTCAGGTAAATAATTAATTTTCAATAATGAAAATTCAGTTGCTAATGTCAGAAACACTAACATTTTTTTTTGTTAGGCTACTTTAAAAAATATATATTCATACTTGCAGAAGGTTAAAAAAAAACAAAACACACTACCTTGCTCTGATTGGAACCTGCACCACTAAACCCAGGTGAGTGGGATGAGAACTACACTAAAATTTGGACTTTTTCATGGCATTACAGTGTTAGTGGTTTTCCATGGCATCAAGGATAAAATGTTATTCAGAAATGCACAGACATGGAAAAGAAGAGGCTGAAAGATGACCTCATGGCTCTCTGCAATTTGCTGAGGAGGAACAATGGAGAAGGAAGTGATGGTTTCTTCTCAGTGCTAACTGACGTCAGAATACATGGAAATGACATATAGTTGCACCAGGGAAGGTTCAGTCTGGACAAAGGAAAAATTTATTTACTGTGAGAGTAGTCAAATTCTAGAACAGATTTCCTGGAGAGGTAGTTGCTATCCTAAGCCTGTCACTGAGGCAATTGGATCATGTCTTTAATAATATTCTCTAACTTTTTTATTAGCCCTGAAATGGTCTGGCACTCAGACTAGATGGTTTTTGAAGGTCTTTCCCTACTAAATAATTCTGATTGTAATTATGGACTTCCTGTAGCAAATGTTTCTGAAGTATACCTGAAGCATTTAGATTGAAATTTCGTAATAAAAAGGAAACTGCTATAAGAACAGAGCATAAAAGGACTATGCCATAAAGACTGAGTAGATGATGGGACAAGGTGAGTGACTGCAGTCAGAAGTGGAATAAGTAAGTTTTGTTCATTCTAGAAAATAGTTGTTGTATTCTATTCAGTTTTTCTTCCAAACATACAGAAGAATAGTATGTCTTAATCATCACAGTCCACTGTTTTCTCAAGGAGTGCACCATGATGATGTCCAATACTTACTTGTAAATCAGCTATTATAATATACACTTACGACTTTTCATTCGGAATTCTGAATGCTCACTGTCCTACCACCACTATCTTGGGAGGTCTTCCAAATGGATCTACAATCACGCCTTTGCCCAGTGCCAGACCATGATCCATGAAAGCAGATCTATCTTCTCTCGAGCATTTCTGGGAGATGAGTTCATTGACCTGTGCATCTGCAAGCACGGGTTTTGTTTCAGTTACTTAGACAAGCATTCTCAAGCAGCCGAAGATCTAACAAATAGTAGATTAGTCGTCATTTATCATCATACAAGGCAGAAAGGATGGAATTAGGAGTAACAGCCTCAAGTGAGAAGAGGCATCTTATGCTATAAAGACATGCCAAGAACTCAGTGGTTGTCTGTCAAAGGTTCTCCTGGCCATAAAAAATGTCCCTCCTAGCTCTTTAGGAGGATGAAAGTCGTAATTCCTTAAATTGAACTATTTTGAGAATATCTTAAGTATCTTCTTTTCCCTTACCCTGTCCCCTTTATTTTTTATTATTATTATG
Source organism: Perdix hodgsoniae (assembly GCA_035772895.1). NCBI lineage: Eukaryota > Metazoa > Chordata > Aves > Galliformes > Phasianidae > Perdix > Perdix hodgsoniae. The sequence goes on from JAPSGF010000068.1 coordinate 3,866,648, forward strand.
TATAATTATTATACATCAGAATTAGAGTTACTTATGTGAAAATATTGTAGACATTCACATCCAAATTCATTCTTGAAGATAAATGTGGAAAATATTTGTTCACTCACCTGTCATAATAGGTTTCCTAATACAAGGTCAAATGAGCAAACAAAATCTAGACCTGAAAGCATTATGTACCAATTTGTGACTTTGGCAAGCACTGTGCGTGCTTCTGCAAAGCTCTAATTACTAGTCCTTTTATCATGGATATATAAATTAGTCTAAATCTGTTCCCTCTAAAAGCAATAGCAAAATTCCAACTACATTCAACACTGATGAATCAAGATAGTCATGCCCTCATAAAAATAAGAAAAATGTGTTTGTCCTTTCTAAATTGCGACCATTTTAATGTATTTTTCCTCTCTGCTAGAAGAAAATAATAATAATAATAATAAAATAAAAAATGGTTTAATAATAATAATATATTCTAATTTTAGCTTATCCATACTAAGAAATTTGCAATTAATACATTTTTAATGTATTTGCAGGATTTAGCTTATTCTGACTGAAACATATTTGACAGTCTTTTTTTTTTTTTTTTACTTTTTTTTTTTTAATTAAAAATTACCAGAACTAGTACTCACACACTAAATCTCAAATATTAAGTCCTGCTGCAGAGTCACAGTTCAGCACCAAAGACTGGAGAGAATACTGACTATTACAAAATAGCATACAGTTTCACTAGAACTTTGCTGGATTAAATAATATCGAAACAACATATTCAGAAAAGAAAGTGAAACTCCAGGAAAGAAAAGACATTCAGATTATTTCACTGACATCAAAGAATAATTTATTCTAGTGTTGAGATAAATTATCTTTTGTTATCTCACCAGAGATTTATTTATTTATTTATTTATTTATTTTACATGGGAAATATCTTAGATTCATATATATTCATAATCCTTTTTTCATTCATAGTAAAATGAGGTGTGTCAATTGAGGGAAATAACTAAAATCACACTATTTAAAATGTAATTTTAGATATTAATATATGCCTGCTTCTGTCAATGTGTACATTTCACAAATAAGAATCAATTAACATATTAATAGCATACAATTGTCTGTAATAATTTCCTACTCTATTTAAAAAGGTGACGGAAGGGGAATGAAAAATGACTGAATTTTTATTATACTAGAAATTTTTCACTGAACTGTATTGATATTGAAATTTTCAGTATATTTTTCCAAAAATAAAACAATAAAAGTTGTTTTTCTTTGAAAAAATTGAAAACAGAGTGACTTTTATTTATTTTATTTTTAATATTTTGTAAAATCATTTTTCTATTTCTGAAATAGTATAATACTAAGACAAATGAAATCTCAGTGTATATAGTTTTTTTTTTTTTTGTAGATTGTGCACAATAATACTCATTTAGTCCAAAGAATTAAAGAACACAGACAAAAAAGTAAAATATGTTCCCACAGATATTCAATCATCAAACATGATAATATGACATTACCAAACCCACATTGTGTCACAACTTACACACAAGAACATACTTAAAAATTTCAATGCATATCGGGATAAAGAGAGAAGAATAAAGGGAAAACAACATACAGTAGTTGGATTATCTCATCACATTTCAGTTGAAAAATATATTTTTTTAATCCTTAAAATTGGCAAAAGAATGATCACGTGATCCAATATTAATCTGAGAGGTGATTCAAAGTGAGAAAGGTAAGAATTTGCTGAATTCCATAATAATTATCTATTTGTCAAAGAAGAAAACTTGTTTCTTGTGTGATGCAGGTGACATGTTTAGAGCACTAACTGTTTGCATTATTGATTAAGATTTCAACTTACCTTTCTTATTTCACAGAAGAGGCTCAAGTGTGGGTTAGTTTTCATAAGGATATTTGTGCGACGATGGCATTTAATCCAAAAGCAGAACAAAAGAAACAAACTGTGTGCAGTAAGAGTGACAGTGTATTTTCTAAAGTTGATTTTGAAAGGGAATAAACTACTCCAAAGAATTCAGTGGAAGTTTGTCTATTTATCACATATAAAGATTTCCCACAGAAACTCTTCTTTGCACGTTTTGCTACAGAGGTATATGTTTTTATTTTTACGTTTTTCTGCTGTAGTGTGTATATATATATATACAGTCTTTAAATTGATGAAAATAATACGTTTTGAAGATGGTATATTAAAAAAAATATTGAAAATACCAGTTCCCACAGTACTGCATTTATAAAAATTAGTTTTTTCCATTTTCATCACTTCTACCATATTAGTGTTAATCTACAGACAATTAAGGATACTCAAACTATTTTTGTTATATTGGTTTCCATAAAAATATTATTGATGGGCATAAAAATATTATTGATGAAATAGGTCTTAACAGATATTTTTGCTACATTTGTTTCTTCCATTTAGCAGTAGTGCTATTATCTCTGCTTTTTATTTTCTCACAGGCTATTCCTTCATACTGTAAATGGTATCTGAATTATACATTATTATTATTTTATTATTTCTCTCTCTCTCTCTCTCTCTCTCTCTTTTTTTTTTTTTTTCTTTTTTTCTTTTTTTCTTTTGATGGGTCTATTTCAGTTCTATTTTCACTGTTTAAAGTCAGCTTATGTCAGGAACAAAACCTACCATCTCTTGCCTGAGCACTTCAGTTTCCTTGTGTTAGCCTTCAAGTTAAGTTGCTGACAAAATCTAAACTCATGGCAGGAAACAAATGATCTTGACATTTATCACATAGAGCTATAGAAAAAAAAAAGTGGGAAAATGCTGAATAGCCATCATTCTGCACGCAAACAGTTTGAGTGCGGAGGAAACAAAACATGTATATCAGAATGGAAGAAATTGCTGATCTTCTCCTTCACTTCTCTACATCTAATTTTAATGTCTACTCTTACTGATAATCCACAAACCAGAAAACTATCCTCTGATATATACCCATTTGTTCTTTATAGAATAATATATTTCTGTAGACTGTTGCTGTGAACTTGGTTGAACACCTTCATTATTTTTTTTATAAAATTCAAAGATTTATAGAAATATTTTCCCTTTATCCATCTATTAAGATATTTTATTTAGAGTTAAAACAGAATATGGGACTTACAAGATGTTTTGAAATGATCTCTTCTTGACTTTCTTCATGCTTTTGAAAGGAAAAAGGACTGTCTTGCCTTCTGTGTCATCATGTTTTGTAAAAGAATACAGAGAAAGTCTATGAATGAACACAAGTCGTAAAATTTGGTTTATTTCCATAGAAATTCCTTTCAGCTTGTTTTCATCCTGATTTGTACTTCACTAGAAGTGAAGAGAACAAACTACTTTATTTCCTTCTACTAACTAACTGCACCTCTGTGCTATACTTTTGCATAGATTCTGCCCTGTCTCTGAGCAGAAAGCAATAGAGAAAAGGAGAAAATTAATTTTAGTGTATTCTCTTCCGGTTTTCATCCATCAATTTTCTCAGTCATGGTCATGTACCACATGACAATAGCAGCTTGGCAGATCAGTTTTGATGGAAATGACAAGTCATTACAGCTTCCTGCTCTCAAATGAGTAATGCTATTAATTCTGTAACTCATCATTTCTCATAATCAAGCAGGACAAAAAGTTTCCCTATCGTAATGTCTTCATTTGCCCACAGATGAAAAACAGTCATTTTAGATAATGAGTATTTGTGTTATTTTTCTTCCCCATCAGCATTTCACTTAGCTCCTTAGTTCTCTCTGACGAAGACCTGAAGACAACCTTCTTATATTAGCCTTGCACGTCTATGTCTTGGCTTACTTCAGTGTAAATAATGGCTGAACAGACTCAACCAGGTCTCTTAAGCACACAGAAGCTCAGAATGGCTTGGATTGGAAGGGACCTCAAAGATCACTTAGTTCCAACCTCCCTGTCTTGGACAGGTGAGGACCACTAAATCAGGCACTAGGTCAGTCAGCTCAGGTCCCCATCTAACCCGGCCTTGAGCATCTGCAGGGATGGGGCATCCACAGCTTCCTGACAAAGCCCTTTCCAGCACCCCACCAACCCTTCAGTGAAAAATGTACACCCAGTGTCCAACCTAAATCTCCTCTCTTTCAGCTTAAAGCCATTTTCCTAAATAAATCTTTCATTTTTAAATACTGAAAAAAGTCTAAATTATCAAGAAAACAACCAACATTTTCTGGAAGTATGTTGGTGTTACAGGTCTGTAACTGAAATTGTAATAAATTTTGCAGATACTATGAGCACATTTGTTTATCTCAGAATTTTTTTCTTGATATTTGTTGTTTTCTAAAATAGTGTCATTTATGAAAATCAAAATATGCAATAAAAAGAACAAAGATCAGTTTGTCAGAAACTCTGAGGAGTTCATTCTACATTATTTCTCATAGACTTTTTATTAGCATATTGCCAAAAAAAAATGTATTGTGACTAAATAAATGGCATTTGTTTCCTTGGCATAGGAATTAAAAGATTAATAGTATCAGTATGATATATATTTTTGGCCATTTCTCTTGTACATAATTAAATATGATCATCCTACTTGTCACTGCAGTTTATTATATATGTCTTTATTCAGTGATGAACGATGTATGTAAAAGAAATCTAAAACAGTGCTGGGTATACTGCACCACTGCAAGTTACCTGCACAGGATAATATCAGCCCCACTACTGTTGCTGGTAGAGTGAAATCAGAAGGCACCATACTGAAACTGGTGAAGTAAGTACTGTGCACTGAGAAAAGAGACTTGAGACAAATTTTTGCAGTCCATTGAAAGTTATCCTCAAGGCTCAGTGTGTAATAATTAAAACTGATAAAAGGTATTGTGAACCAAATAAATAAACACCTGCCTCCTTAAGCTTTCTCACACCTGATTCAGGACTAACTGTAGTTTTTCTAAGAGTTTGAGTAGGAATTGAAAGAGAATGTGTAGAAAACAACAGGGTGATTGGCTTTTTTTTCCCCCCCCCAAGGTAGTACATCTATTCATTATTTATTTGTTTTGTTGTTGTTTGTTTGCATTTGTTGTTTTGAAATAAATTTCTGACTTTTTTTTTCTGATTACAAAATAAAGATCTTCCAAATAAATTGCAACAGTTTTGCTTCAGAAAGAACAATCAAGAGGGCTTTTCTATTACTCCTGGGTAAATCTAAAATATTTTAATATATTGTAGTTCAGCAGTAGAACTGGAATATATTAAGTGTTCATATAGCTGATTCAGTGCTGTGTTGCATACTTAGATAAAACTTATAATTACCTTTTTTTCTTTTTCTTTTTTTTTTTTTTCCCCCAGGTGCTTTACATTTATTTTATCCTATCAAAGATACACTTTCACAGCAACTTCATTTCTATTTAATAGTTAACCATGCTGTGTATTATCCTTGTTACTAACCTTTGTGTAAGAAAAATTGGTCTATTATATCAGCTGCATGCTGGAACAACACAACTTCTCCTAAAGAACCACTGCTTTTGGGTTGTTTGTACTTGACATTAATATTCTTCTTGTTTTCATCTTTCATTCTCTTTATGTAGGTTAGGGATGAAATATGTCTTCAAAACATATTCCAAAACGTATCTCCTATTCTGTCATGATTCATAATTGCTATTTTGTCCTTATTTAAAAGTGACCAGGTATTGGATGAGGAACAGGGGAAAAGAAATGACTGACAGTCCTTCCTGCCTGTTTCTGCAAACTCTTCCTGCCACATTTGACTACTCAAGCTTGCAGGAACATGAATTTCTGTGCCATATTCTTTATTCCCCAGAAGACAGATAATGAGATGAAGTCACAATCTGAGAGCCAGTAGCAACATGACAATTAGCCTTGAGATGAGAACACAGGGAAAACCTCTGTTTTCAATAAGAATTCTGAAAAATGTGGAAAACAGCCCTGGACAGATGGGGAGAGCTTTCAGATGTACTATTGACAAGGATGATAAGCAATTTTTTTTAAAGCACGTTTTATAAATTCAGGGAAATGGAGCCCTGGGGCAGAGCTATGATTTTCTGATTGTATTTTTGCCGAATTGCAACTATTTGAGAACAGAGATATTTTTGTGTCAAATTTTTCTTGTGCTTGTCTCGCACTGATTTATTCTCTTTTATCTTCCTGTTTCCATAAGCAGGTTTTCTCTAAATATTAATTAAACTTTCTCATACAGAAAACACTGTTTTGCTTTGTGATTGTCATGCAACTGCTCTAGGAGCACAGAAAGAAAGCCTGTATGGGGAAAGAAAAAAAATTTCAAAATTTGAAGGAGAAAATGGAAAAAGCACAATTCGTATTGATTAAACATGAAAGATTCAAACAGAAGTCAAATATAGGGAAAATTGCAGCCAACTCACCAAGAACATTTTCCCCAAATCCCATATAAAAGTCTAGGAAGCTCTTCTGTGGAGAGCAAAAATTTGTGTTTTCTTTTCTCATAATAAAAAGGGGCTTCCATGAAAAAATTGACTGTGTAGTTATAGGCAGTCAGCATCTTTTCAGTTGTGTGGTTGTTTTTTATTCAGAATTTTTGGTAGATGTTCTTTTATGCGTGCCACTCTCGTGCACCTAGAGATATATTAAGTATCAAAAGATATTAAGAGTTATGTTAAGAAATATAATCCAAAGTTACATATTTATGTGATCTGCTACATTGAGAATATGAGTTCAAGAGACTGGCTCTCAGTCTTGTTCTCACAATGTCAGAAGCTCAAAACATCCCAAATATTTTGTATGTTTAGGGTAAATAGGAATCCTAATTTAGACGTAGTGCTTCCCCAGCAGCATGCCATAAAATGTGAAATCTTATTTTGTATTGAAACATGGATGTAATCATAATATAAATTCTATTCTGTGTCTATTTTTTCCCTCTCTCTCTCTCTCTTTTTTTTTTTTTTTTTAAATTCCCAACTGAAATACTTTATCATTTAACTTCTATTTCACATTCCTTCTCCATTTGGTTCTGCTTTTTTTCATCTAATTAACATTTCACATATCTTAACTTCTTTTATAGGTTTGAGTAATTTAGCCCTATTAGCACTTCAAAAATCAGAGCAAGAACTGTGAGTAGTTTGCTTAATTGTATGAGTAGTTTTTTTGCCATTACATAAAGAACTCATACATAGTAAGTGGTCTTTAACCTTTTAAAATTTCACATGGAGATTATAGTATAAAAGTTTTTTTTTTACTAATTGCTTTTAACATGTTTTGAAAATAATAAGTTAAAATAACATATGTTAATACTTGCCTTTATCAGAGATTTGCTTTCAATTGATATGCCACAGTTCCCTTACAGTTATATTATTTCACAGAAAGAATGCACTCTGAAAAAATGTAGCCATCTATCAGAATCCAGTTTACTTTTATCTCCCAGGAAGATTTTTGACAAATGTCTAACCTCAATCCATAGAACAAATTACAGGTAGGGCTTTGTCTTCTTTTAAAGTTGCTAGCTGACTGATTTTAATTTTACAAGAATAACATTACAGGATCCTGGGCACCCAGATACAAGCTCCTTGTGCCTTTCTCATTCAAAGGAGTTCTATGAGTGAAGCTACCACGTAAAAAGAGTTAAAATTTAAAATCATAAAAAAAAATTTACTCCCTTAAAAGAAGAAAAGGGAGAAGAAGAGGAAGAAAAAGAAGAACAGTGAACAGGAAGGGGAATGGGAGGACAAAGTAAAACTAAATTATTTAATTCAACTGCAACCCAAATTATTTAACACGTTGAAGTTACTGACCTACCTAATCCAGTGCTGAATGAAAACCAAATTGTGGATGCATGTAGGTACATCCTGAAATAATCAGTAGAACTACTTTTTCAATTTTATTTTATTTTTTTTCCAAATGCCTTTCTAATGACACTGGTTCACAAACGACTGCTGTTCAAAATCCAGCTGGAGTGCAGATCACTCTCCTGTTCCTTGTTTTCATGGGTTCCTCCACCTCTTTATTGCTATATAACCTGTTCAGCATTCACTTTGTTAGATCCTGAATTAACATTGTTTATAACCAGATGTATTAAATAAAAAATTTTCTGGTTTGCTTTTAAAATGGCAGAGTGGATCAGAACATCTTCAATAGGACAGCTATGTGTTCAAGTGAAGAATCTATGAGGGAAGTGACTACACTGGAAAAAAGAAACAAACCTTCTTACCTCATGCCATGTGATCTCCAATAAGGAAAAAGACATGCATATCCCAGTTTGAGAAAGTAATGTAATATAAAAAGAGTGAGCAATACAATCTTTGAAAATAATTAAATCAATCAATAAATAAATGAAATAATTAAATAAAGTAAAATGCTTACTTTTTCCTCTAGAAAAGGAGAGTTTTATTTAGGGCAAATGAATACTTTGACATTTGGTTGTTCTGAGGAGAAAGAAAATAAAAAGAAAAAAGCATAGAGATGTTTTTAGTCGTGTCTCATTTTTCTCTTCTAAATCTAATTAAAAAAATTCAGTAGCACATTCAAAGAATCAGTTTTTTATACAGCTCTTCTTAGGAATCCAGTCCTGCTGAGTTTCAATGAGTCTTTGTGTTTGATAGCATCCCACTGAAGTCAGTGAGTGCAGGATGAATCCTTTTATCCCTTATACACTTTATAAATGCATGAGTCACACACCACACAGCCAGGGAAGTGTGGCTATCAGCCAGATTTGTCAGGACTGAAGCCAGCACTGCTTTGTTGATATGCTCGTAGGAAGAGCCATAGAAGAATGCAAATTAGTCTTTGCCCTTTGCTGAAATGAAAAACACTGTTTAATGTTTTCAGATGCCTCAATTCCAGACAAACACCTTCAGAATGCTGTCAGCTTCTAATTTCCCAGACTATACTTTTTAATGAATGTAAAAAACACATCAGAAAATCTTACTTAATTCTTACTGTTGTCTTTATCGGTTCAAAACAGATACTTGTTCTTATCTATTTATGACAGTTTCGATATACATATTTATATGGTTTCCTCCTTCTTTCTTTACTGCTTTAATGATAACATTTAACAGTTCTTGATAAACAAAATACACATAAAATTTAATTGTTAAACTTGACATTTATGATCATCCTTCAGACAGAACTTATTCATACTGACAGGTGTTATTACAGAGATTTTGAAAGTAATTCTAAAAAGAAGTGGAATTGTACCAGAACTGCTCATCTACTTCAAGATATATTAATCCTCTACTTGTTCTTATAGAATTTAAAACCAAGAAATTCAATAGAATTTGGGCTACAAAAAATGAAGTGTAAAAATTGTTGCACAGCAAATAGTGCTACTATAGATGTTTTCTATCAATAACAATAGCACAAAAAAAGCAATTATGAGATTAGGTTTATATATTTGAGATAAATAATTTAACAAGAATATGTTCTGCTTGTAAAAGGTTCAGTTTCCATGTAATGAGTTTCAGCAAACCAATATGGAGAAACATCTGACTTTCATGAGTATCCCTGTTGCCATAGAGCATTTTTCTTGACTGTTCATTCGAAAATTAGCTTTTTAGTGACTGGATTTATCTGGATTAACTAGTCCACAGATTCTTTGGACAGGCCACAGAGAGCAGAGAACAATCCATACAATGGAACTTTCTCAAATTATTTCCGGTCCAGATACATTCTCTTGTCTCTTCACAATTATGAGCTACAAAAGGGAGGACTTGAAGCATGCTGGCAAGTTAGCAGTGTCTTTGCCAAGAGTCACAAGTGCCAAACAATGACTAAGTTACATGGGTATCTTGCTTTTGCATTTAGAATTACCTGTTTCTCAAAGATAATTATTTATCCCTTTCAGCTCTAAAGGACTGCCAGATCACAAACTGTTGGAAGAAAATACCTCATTAATTCCTTAAAACCCCTTAAGGACAAACAAAATTACAGTTAAGTGATTTGAGGAAGTTCAAATTTTCCCCTCTGTTTTCCATCTGGTTTTATATTTTGGATGGTGGCACATACTTGAACCCAAGTTTTAAAGTTCTACGGGTAGACACTGTAGGGCTATGCCATCAGGACCTTACCTTCTTAATACCAACTTTCCACTCTGTCATCCTAAAATAAGGAAATTGGGATTAATTGAATTCTGGTTTATGAATTTGCTAGGACACTACTTCATTCTTATCAATCCCATTTTATGCATTGACTCCTTCAGGGGGCTCAGAGGAGCATCACCATGCCTGACACTAGTGAGAGAGCTAGACGCTGTGACAACCCTTCCTTGTTATAGGTAAATTAATGTTGTAATTTTTTATTTACACTAATTTCCCCTTGCTACTTGAAAGATTCTTTTTGAATAAGAGACATATAAAAACACAGCTTTAAAGATGCTTTTGACAGCCTGATTCCCACCAGAAACATGCTGAGTGAAGCAGTAGACAGAAGACAAACATACAGTCCCTGAAGTAGTGCATTATCAACCCTGTTTTGTCATGAACTGATATGGCAAAATGGTTAATTTTTGTTCTGAGGGAACTTTTTGACTTTCCATGGGGAGGCAAAAATAAAAGTTCTGTATGCTGGTATAGAAGTCAGATTGATAAAATACTTCAATATTAATCTACTACTAATTAAAAAATCCACCATTGCAAAGTGTTAGTTTTTTCAGAGAGCTCAGGGTTGCTAGTAGCTTAGCTTCAGAGGAAGATAGGAAAAATGGAAAAACTACTTTTTCCTCCTACTTTTCTTTTGGTCTTCACGTAAGTATGATTAAGATCTTTAAAATAACATGTAAATTTTCAAAGTGAGTTAACTGAAGAAATGTAAAACTTACTAAATTGTAATACTATTTTCTGGTTGGTATTTTGGTTGTTGGAAAGCACTTGATTAAATATAATAAAGGATAGCTGATAGAAAGAAGAACTAATGGAAAGTATCTGCATTCAGACAGTTTCCTTTAGTATTTCATGGCACCATGGTAATAAATGACTCCAATAGAATGGAAGCAGGTTGTATGCATTCTCTTGTCTGCATTCCAAATTCACATTCACAGGTAGTTTTTTCTACTGCTTTTTCATTAAGATTACCTGACAACACAAGAAAACAAATCTTGAACTAGAAGTGAATTACGTTTGTAGGTAAATTGTTTGCTTGCAGCAAGGCAATGTGTAAGATGTGTGTGATTCTTACCACTTACATTGCTTGTTCACTTCAGCCCAGCATAATTTTAGAAGTATAAGTAAAAACATGTCAGTCAGGCCTACTGAGGTAGATGTGAATCAGAACTAATTTGAGGAAAGAAAACAAATCGAAATAAAGGAAAAACAAATGATAGCTCAAAGGATTAGCATGATTTGTATTTATTTATTTCCAGCTGTAATAGGCTGCATGTAAAGACAATGTTAAGTGCTGGTCTGTTTTTCTGATACAGTAAATTCCACAAAATACACATATTATTTAAGTAATCTAATTAAGTAATATATTCTCAGTCTTCCCCTGGAAAAAAAAAATACATATATATATATATATATATGTACAGAATATTTCTGGATGATGGTCTGCAGTAACTGTAGAATCATAGAATGGTTTGGGTTAGAAGGGACTTAATTTAACTTTCTTTAAATTGCTTTACAGATCATATCAATGCTGATCTAAATTGAAAAAATGCTATGTCTTAGAATTTTCATTGTTCTGATTGCCTAGATTGACAAAGTGATTGACAGGCACTTAATAATTCCTGTTTACATACACAAATTCCATAAATACCTTGAAACCTGGCAGTAAAGGATGTGGAGAAGCAAGGAATCTGGAAGTAGCTCTGATACTTACTTTTGTGCTCTGGAAGTAGTGCCTCATACTTATTTTCATGGAAACTACAATGGATACAAAGAGCACAATAACACTGTCTCAGATACAAAACAGTGTTTTTCAATACAGTCACCACTATTAGCTGTGCTTTTTCAACAGAGATGAACAAGAGTCTGCATGCTGCACTTGTAAAAATATGTGCCACTGGAGGTAACCCACTGTTGCTGTTGGCACTGCTGAAATGCACCACCAAGCACTATAGTGTCCTCACATTCACTGTTTCATCTCCATAAACATTCATCAAGCACTAATGAATGTCAGTGGGTACAATTTTTTCTGCATGGAGGAATTCCATATCTTTGCTTTGTCTGCAGTTCCATGTCAGATGCTATTTTGTCAGACTGCCCATCTGCTGCCACCTACCACATGGCAACAACATGTAATGGAGTAGAGGTTCAACCTCTATTGCCTTACAACCAACATCTGCCCCTGATGTTTTGAACCAATATTATAAAATAGACAACATTACTTTCAGAGCAGCCCTAGCACCTAGCCCTTATCCCAGTATTTCTGTGATTTTTTATTTTTATTTTTAAATAACAACAACGAAAAAAAATGCCCTCAGTCACTCTATTGAAGATGGAAACTAGAAGAACAACAAGACTAGAAAGGATGTGCTTGTTTGTTTGTTTTTTAAAAGCACAATGACACAGAAATATTTGTAAAAATAAAGCAAGAAAGAAGGAAAGAGAGGGAGGAAGGAGAGAAATAAAGAATGATCTGAATTGATAGAACTCTTCTGTAATGTAATTTAACGAGCCTTAATCAAGCACTAATAGCAGCTGTGTAATCAATGTATTATATTTAAACAAGATAGGAAGATAGGAATAAATACATTAAACAAAACTGAACTTTTGAGAAAAGTGTAACAAAATAGTGCAGTTCTTCCTTTGAGATGGGAAGAAAGAGGTAATCAGTAACAAATAGTATTTTTTTTCTTTATCTGATCCTCATCCGTGTTAAGAAACATAGGAAAAACAAAATAAAAGAAAAAGGAGAAGCAAACTGTATAAAACTGCTCTTTTGGGTAATCCAGTGGTCTGTTTAATGCCTTGCATTTGCATTATTTGCAGAGGGGCAAGGATGACTGTCAGTTAGGCAGCTGGCATAAAGAAACAACTCTGCTTCTTTATTGAAAGCATGTAGGCAAAGCAGTCACATATGGTTTTGCATATGTAAACAGAACATTTTAACATCTATTAATTTTAGAAAGTTTTCATTATCTTTTTTACTTTGAGTTGCATCACAGATATCTAAAATAAAACTTTCCCTTTCTTCCATCATGCATTCGTCTCTATTTGTGCCTTTGTCTCTTTTTTTCTTTCTGTTTAAATCTTCTCCCTTATGTAACAATATTTCTGTGTACTGTGTGTACTAAGAGGAAAATAATCTGAAACATATCGATACATATACCATTCAGTGCATGTAAATGCTGTCACTGCTGTATTGTGTTTAAACATAATAATAATAATGATAATAATAATATGTTGCTTTTATACCAACAAAATAGCAAATATTTAGTCTTTATGTTAGGATTCAAGCACTACTACAATCTTTGTTATCTACATTGCTATATTGTTTGGTTAAGGGATACACATCTCTCCTTACAGTGTTAAGCTCTTCTTATCTACAATAATCGATTTGGTTTTGAGAATTTCACTGATGTTTAGTAGTGTCCCAGCAATTACAGTATCAAAAGAATCACAGAATTGAAGGGCTTGGAAGAAACTTTTGTGGATCATCTTATCTAACTCATCTGCTAAAAGGATCATCTCATTCAACCCACTTCCTATGAGAGATTACTCAGGAAACTGTCCAGGTGGGTTTTGAATATTTTTAAGCAGCATCGTCAGTTTGGGGAACATGTTCTGTGTTTGGATCTCATAGCAACATACGTACATCCACTGTCCTGCTAATAAAAATCTAGTCTTCACTTGAGGAGCATCTGAGGACAGATTTGAACATGTGAGTCAAACAGAAGCCTTCATATTGGTGGATAAATTGTTTCCCATGTTTAAAGTCTTATTGATACCAAGGAAAGTGACTTTTATTAGATGAGAGGGGCAACAGAGTCTTTAATGATGAGAAAGCACTCTTCTAGAACAAGACAGCTATAATTTAATAGAAGCAATTGTCATAAGGCCTTTTAATTATAAGAGCACAATATGTTGTTTCACATTACTTTATGCAGACATGAATAAAAAAAAAAACAGCAGTAATGTAAGACGCTTTAGGCAATTATTATCAGTGTGTCTGAAAATGAATTGTAGTATCTCTTATTAAATTCATTATTTAAATTTTTCTCTTAGAATACAAATTACCATAAATATTTAAGAGCTTATCCAATATATAAATCAGTCTGTTTTATTTTAAACAATTTTAAAGGGCATCTTATTTTCTAGAAGAAATTTTAATGGTATATAATTTTGCCCCCTCTCAGTGTTGCAGCTCTGATGTATCGAATGGGTAAATTAATGCTCCAAGGGAAAAAGCACATAATAAGCCCCTTCGAAACAACTGGAGTAGAACTGAATAATTTCTAGTTTTAGCTGCATTAATGAGACTTTAAGAGACAGTGTAACTATGATCTAAGATCACAAAGATCTTACAACGGTGCTCTTTTCCATATCTATTTAGAAATCCTTTTTATAACTCTCAAACTCATGGAATCATTTTCTTGTGATCAACAGACTGCTGATTTCTATCATTTTGTATCAAAGGCAGAATATAATTTGCTTCACGGTAACAAGGGACTTCATCTGGAACAGAGAAAACAAACAAATTAGGCAGTAATTATCTAGCAATTATTTTGAACATATAGATTTGATTCCTATCATGTGGAAAAACAAAATATTCTGCTAGGGAAGCCTATATTTCATAAATTTTGGAGTAAAAGTATTTCACTGTAAGAACTTGTTTCACAGTAGGCTTGAATTGTGCCCATTGTCCTCCATGTGTATGGCTCTGAAAGGACAAATTTGGCCTCAGCTTTGTCTCACAGAGTAGCTTCTTCTTTTCAGGTGATTATTTTGATTTTAGAACATGCATTCTATACTATTCAAAGCATGCTGTAATGCTATTCAAGGAAAGTGTCAGCTGTTACTTATGTTAATGTTTTATACATGATTTTAGGTCAAACTGTTGAAAGGCCACAAGATTAGTCTAATATAAATTGATAGAAAAAGTCACAATTTGTATTTATTTTTTTAACGAAATATATAAAGGCAAACTTTGTAAGCCCTTTGTAAGAAAAGGAAAGAAGGGGAAGAGGAAGAGCAATTGGAAGGGGAAGGGAAAGGGGGATGGAGAGGTGGGGTAGGGGGATGGGGACGGGGAGAGCGGGTGGTAGGGGAAAGGGAGGTGAGGGGAAGGGGGAGGGTGGGGAAGAGGAAGGGGAATGGGAAGGGGAAGGGGAAGGGGAAGGGAAAGGGAAAGGGAAAGGGAAAGGGAAAGGGAAAGGGAAAGGG
>JAPSGF010000068.1:3881900-3954242 GCA_035772895.1 Perdix hodgsoniae
GGAAAGGGAAAGGGAAAGGGAAAGGGAAAGGGAAAGGGAAAGGGAAACCAATCATACCACAACTTTCTGTTAGATTCATTACAAGAAGAAAACACTGATGACTGTGATCTCTCAAGTCTAAAAAACTGATAGAGATCTAATTTCTTTTTGATTTATACCAAAATACTGTATGAATAGCATCCAAGTGTAAAAAGGTCTCTACAAGATTAATTGGAAATAGATAAAAGTTAACTCTTGTTACTTATTCAAAACTTTTATTTCTAAAATTATTGAGTATAGTTTTTTAAAGAATGTGTAAATAGAACTACTCAGGTTTATTTTAATCTGTGTCTTTATAAACTATCTTGTAGATTGATTTTATCCTGACTAGAAAAGCTTTTCTAACTATGTAGCATTTTTGTCACAAAATTTTAATTTCCAGTCAGATAAGTCCATATTATAATACACTGTGTCTTCTCACAGTTGGACTTCATAAATATAGTTCTGGATGCACAATCCTTTCACTGAAATATGAAATATCTTTATCATTGTTAACTTCAACTTGAAATTCCATACCAAGATGTATTCTTGGTGCATTGATTTTATGAAGGTTGTTTCAAAAGTGTCTCCTATTTATTTCCATGGAAACAACAAGAGCTACAAAGAACACAATAACACTACTTGATATAGTAATTTCTGAGCTACAAAATGCTATTCTTCAACATGGTAATCACCAGTAGCTATGCATCTTGACCAACAATGAACAAGAATCTGCATGCCATGCTTGTAAGATCTGCCTGGCCAAATGAAACATGTCTTTCATATTATTGTCACTGCTGCTGAAACACATTGCCCATCACCTCTCTGTGCTCACATACACTCTTTGGTCTCCCTAAACATTCATCAAGTATTGATGAATGCCAATGTGTACTATTTTTTCTGCCTGAAGGAATTCAATTCCACATCTTTGATTCATCCACTCTTTCATGTCAGATGACATTTTGTCATACTGCCTTTCTGCTCCCATGTGTAGCACAGCAACAAAATGTGATGGAATATTAGTGGGAGGACTCAAACTCTACCATACCACCACCATCAGCCTCCAACATTGTGGGCCAACATAATAAAATAAGAGACATTACTTATAGAGCAGCTCTCATTCTTGGGAAGGTTAGTTATTGATATTTTCTAATTGTTCATTGATTGTGTATCAGATTTTCCAACATGTTATCATAATTTCCTACGAATTTTAGTAGAGGAACTTTTTTCACAAGTTTTCAATTAAAAAAAGGAAGTGGCACAATTGATAGAATTGGCACACTGCTTGTTTTCTATTAGTGCTTTTTTTTTCTTTTTTTTTCTTTTTTTTTTTTTCTGTTAAAAGGATATGAGAAACATTAATATTTGAATGTCTATGCACTAGTACACAATATTTCATAACTCCTTAATATATACTCAGTTTTTACCCTTAAAAGCTCAACTCATTTATCTTCTGTTTTAATTGTCCTTTTTCTTCAGAAGGCATTTCATGTGCTAAAAATGTAAAACAAATTTTAAATATCTTATATTCCTCTGAATTCAACAATTTTTTGTTTTATCTTTGTGACAAAAAGACAGCAAGACAATAAAAAAAAGCAGAAACAAAAACTCAGCAAAACATATGCACATAGACAAAGATAAAAAGAAACTCTCACACAAACATTTATCTTAATACTGTAGAACTAAACTGTTTTGACAAATGGTATCTGAAAGTTCTATGATAAATGTATTAGGCTGTCATATGAACATTTTCAACTCCACGTGTCTGACATTTATGAAGAGAAAAATGTCAATAATCTTGAAGTCATAAGAGTTAAAGCCTATCAGACAACCTAATTAAAAAAAAAAAAATTCTAAGTACAGAATGAATAATTATTGCAGGGAGATGAAGTCGTTGAAGAGTTTGTGTGATAATAGCATGTTTAAAGATTTTTAACCTATCTGTTCCATAAAGTTCCTATTTTGCTGTGACAGTCATGCTAGAAAATTAATATTTTTGTAATCATAAAGTTCAAAGCAGACAAATGAAGCAGTTTAGAAGCAAAAAATTGTTTATAATATATAATAAATCTTCAAAACAAATAGATGAGCAATGTCAAAAATGAAAGTGAAAGGGACGTTAAAGGCTGATATCTGTACAGTTAAATTAAATGTTAATTGCAGTAGTTCTTAAAATAATGTTTCAGAATAGCTTTTGATAAAAATTAAGTTAGAACCACAGTTACAGTGTTACACAGTTACACAGGCTAGCTTAAGAAAGGACTTGTTAAAGAAGGCATATTTGCTCACCTTAAGCTGAATTTGGGAGATAAATACTTTATTAAGTAAAAATTAAAAAGTGTACAAAAATATAAACAATTCAGAAAGTTGATGATCTTAAACTTTTAAAAGCTTTAGATAATGTCTATTTTCTCAAGATGCAATGGAAAAGAATATGATTTAATTACATCAAACAGAAATATGTTATCTTTAAAAAAAAGTACAAAAAAATCACTAGTCATTATTTTGGTCTATGAAAATTTCCTTTAGCACTGACACAGAAAATATCCAACCATAAATCTTTGTCTCAAATTTCTCTGCAGTGTCTCTGTGACCTCACTCTCCATTTCTTCACTTTGACTTTTCAGTCATGTTACCTTTTGTTTTCATTATCATATTCCCATATTACCAATCAGCCATGTTACCTGACACCCTTTTCCAACTCTTGTTCTAAAACAAATGCAGAGTCCCTCTTTTACCTTTCTCACTTAGACTTAGTTTCTGTATTAGTATCCTGGATCTGGCAGAGGCCATTTCATTACACAGTGATTAATACAGAAGGGATTCTTGCAGTCCAAAAATAGATCATGTTCAGTAAGAGAGAGCCTTAGGGAATTTTTGTTCCCTAAGTTCAGCTGAGATTTTTTGGAGGCATGAAATATAGCTAGATTTATCTATTTTCACTTGCAACAGACATTCATTTATCATATATATATATCATACAATATATCATTTCTGAAATCCATGTCACTACTTTGAGGGAGTGGATAGATTTCATATCGATAATGCCCCTAATGTTGCTGTTGATCACACAGACCAGGATATAAAGCCAGAAAGCACCGTGCATCCTGAAGATGTAGTTCATCCGTTCAATCTTCATGAAAAATAAAAGGAATAAAAGACAAGTCTAAGAACATGTGAAAAAGGATGTACTTAAACACTGATTAAACAAAGCAAGACCTGGAACTGGGTTAATATCAGGAAGGAGGTGTTTGGGTCTAATTGAGAAAGAAAAGAGAGCTGATTTCAACAGATACTTCAAAGATAAAATATCAGTCTCAGTTCTTTGCTACTATAGAGACATATGGCCATATCATGTAAATGCAATATGTTTTGCCTTGGATGAGTCTCCTTAAATTTTATGGTCAGATGTACATTTGCTTTAATATACCTTTACAGCATATTTATCTCCAGACTCAAGAGCTGTGCTTCAACTAAGGTATATACTTTGAAGACACTTAAAAAAACAACAAAAAAAGATACATACCTTATATTCAATAATGGTCAGGAAATTGACTGAAAATTCAGAACATTTTTCGTGATCTACTCTAATAATTGAATACGTTTATTTCTGAAAATGTACATTTTTTATGCTAATGGTTTTAATTCTAGCCAATGGTTTTAATTAAATTGCTTTGTGATAGACAAAGAAAGATATCTTTTATAGATGCTGTGTCCAAGTTACACTATTTCTATGAATTAGTAAGTTAGATAGAATAAATTAACTAAGAATTCCATGAAATAACATGGTTTTCTAATCTTTTAGTTTTCCATTTACTCTTCCCTAACTTCTTTGTTTCCAATTTTCCAAATGCTTCATGCTTTGTGGATAGCAATTTCTTGACATTAGGTGTCCAGGGCTGGCTGAGATATCCCAAAATATCCCATGTAGAAATCTGTAAAACAAATACTAAGGTAGGCACAAATTACCTATAAACAACTGCGTGTGTACAAATGCATCTATCTACAATGAAGCACCAGTAGAAACAATAAAAGAAAGTCTAGAAGGTATATGTTGTAATCATGTGATTTCATTCAATAAAAAGGAGGAGAAAAGTGATATAAAAATGAATGATAAAAAATAAATAAATAAATAAACACAAAAGAACTACACAAGGTGGAAAAAAAAAAAAGGCAATTTTGAAATTCAGGAGTTTAGCACGAAACTGAAGAATGATCCAACTAACAGTTTGAGGGAGGAAGACCATCAACAGATGCACTGAACAGTAACAAGGAGTTATAAAAAGGGTTTGGAAAAAAAAGATTTTTCTTGAAAACAAATATAAAAGCAACATGGGAAATTCTAATGTTTGTTAAAGAAGGAGAGATATTGTAATGTGAAGAGGAAGCAGCCAAACCAAGCCTGATGCTGTGGGACGTGGCCCAAGCATCACAACCTCTGTCTACTCCAGAAAGAACAC
This sequence comes from Perdix hodgsoniae, assembly GCA_035772895.1. NCBI lineage: Eukaryota > Metazoa > Chordata > Aves > Galliformes > Phasianidae > Perdix > Perdix hodgsoniae. The sequence continues at coordinate 3,886,379 of JAPSGF010000068.1, forward strand.
CCCCTGGGGGGCATTGTAGTACAACCAAGGCCTATTTGCACAGGTCATCGTGTGAGGAATCCCTCAGGATATGGGAGAAGGGAGGAAGCTGGAGATCTGATGTCGGAGTCTCCACATTTCCTACAGGGAGAAAGGGAGAACATCTCTGGGAGGCTCTGGTGATATCCTGGAGATGTAAGGTATGTACACCTACTTGCGTGTGTGCCTGTGTTGCAGATGTGCATGCAACTGATTAGAGTTTCCTGGGATTAATTATAGGAATTTATATAGGAGGAGCTGTTTCTGGATGTGGAGTTTGGGAATAAAAGGTCTTGTGTAGCTCTAAGGTCTTCTTGTGCTTAAAAATAAGGATGGTATGGACAAGAAGGAAGATAATGGCCATGACTACTTAAAATGTCTTAGTTGAATCATATAAACCAGACCATGCAAAGAATTTGCTGTGAAAATCTGTAGAAATCTTCCTCGAAATGAAGGCCAGGTAAATCCAATATGGTATAATTGTGGAAAATGTCTTTTAAAGCAAGAGGAATAGTATGAGAAAAAAACAGATGATCTATATATTTATTTTTGTTAGTTATTGACAGTGATGACTGCACTTCAAGAAGGGACTGAAGCAGGAAGCTTAGCTTTAGAAGTTGAAAGAATCTGTAATGTCTATAAACTGAGGATAACATACTAGAAATAGGCTGCTGAGAGTAATGCTACAACAGATGGGTCCTCAGCAGACTCCAGTGTTAGCAGAGGTGAGAAGAGGCAGAAGCCTGAGAATATATAGAGGTGAAAGGGAGAGGAAAACAGGTTTGAGAAGCCTCAATGTTAGTTCTGAATGAGGACTAGGATCTGGAAGGAAAACATACAGGTATCTGGGAATCAGGTGGAGATAAAGATGATGAGTGGAATTGGCTCAAACTACAAGTTTCACTGCCAGGCACAAAGGTAGAGTGATGTATGACTCAGGTCATGATTTTTTCCAGTTCACAAAATTGTATTTGAATAGTTATGCTGTTGTTACAGTTAGCTGGTATAAGAAAGCAGTACTCTGATATCCAGAAAAGAAAGGATAGTATAAGATTTTCTTAAGATTTTAAAAAATATATTAGAGTTTCTATATTGGTCTTTTTTTACTTCTTCAATGTTATTCCAAATTTCAGTAACATTTTTCATAGCCTAATTATTTTTTGATGGGTGCTGAGAAAATAAGTGTTCATGTGACTTCATCCATCTGTAGATATTTTTTTCTAAAAAAAAAAAAACAACAAAAAAAACAATAGATTCAATTGATAGTAATATTCCCAGAAAAAAGAATCATATGCCCATTGCTTTTTTTTTTTTTGCATTTTCTTCAATATCTTGTTCTTCTACTCATCATACTTACCAAATAATTCTTTCTAGCATAACAATTATTTCTGTGCATTAGAAAACATACAGAATTTCATTTGTTCATACATATATTATTTATTATTTATTCACACATATATTTATAGTATCTTTCCTTTAAATCACTAAAGAGTGCCACAGACCTATTTAACAACCATAGGAGTATCACAATATTGAGTTAAACAACAGAAAAAAATATATAATTGGTGAAGTGCAACATACTGCAAAGTTGTCTGAATAAGCAACTTTCAATGGTCCATGAAATAATTATTCAGTCTTCACAGCAAATCCAAAATTTTCAGATTTAGATAAGATAAATGCTCTCTAAAAACATACAATGAACCCTTCTAGAATTAGTAGCACTTTACTTTAAAGGACTGAGAGTCAATATATCTTGAATTGTCATTGAATAGTAAGTTGTGATAAGTGCAAATATAGATATTTTTGGAAAAAAAAAAGGCTTTTCTTCCTTCTTTCAGATCCAGAAGTTGTCAAATAAGTTGTTAATCTGCTTCTGCTGGATGTTTTGAAAATGAACTGTGTGAAAATCGACTGAATGCGCATCTGTATTATCTAAAATAAGATTTTCTTTCATGGTATTTTAGTGACAAAAAAAAAGTGAAAAAAAAGTGAAAAATAATAATATATATGTGTTTTATTATATATGTTTATATATATATTCATATATAAGTTATTTATAAACCTGATAATACTAATATTTTTGTTGCTATTGAGCAGTGTTTACAGTAAATCTGAGCTGGGTGATGGCACAGCCAGAACAGTTGATTAAAGCTGATGAAAGGGATATCACACAGCATATGGCATCATGCTCTGGAAAAAGAACTTATAGCATTAGAGTTCCGAAAAAAACGTTACACTTGGTAGTCCCGCTTTCCTTGAAGTGGTTGAGCATCTGCCTGATGATGGGAAACAGTGAATGAATTCCTTGCTTTGGTTTGCTTGTACATGTGGAAGCTTTTGCTTTACCTTGTCAGTTGTCTTTACCTCAAACGTTAATATTTCTAATTATTTCCTCCATCCCATCTGAGGAGAATGAGTGGGCAGCTGTGAGGTGTTCTCATACCTTCTAGGTTAAGTCACAGCACTTGTGGCATTCCTTTCTGAAGTTATATGCTTAATGGAAGAGGAAGAGGAAGAGGAAAAGGAAGAGGAAGAGGAAGAGGAAGAGGAAGAGGAAGAGGAAGAAGCATACCTTTCAATATTTTTACTTGTTGATTACAGAACTCACGTAAAAAATACTTGAACTGCTCATAATTCTCAGTCAGTGAGTTTCAACAAATACTTTCAACAAATGCTTTCAACAAAATACTTCTACTACTCAGGATCTAATTACCAGGCAGGATGCAAGATGGAAATATTTGCCACTTGTCCCTTAAGAAACCTAAAACAAATGAAAGCCTGACTTAGTAGTGTGATGACAAACTCAGTGTCAATGTAATATGTTCTTTCACTCTAGTATGGCTCAAACTACACTAAAGTGTACAAAGAAACCCTTACAGAAAAAAAAAAAAGGCAAGCGCCGTACTTTTAGAAAGTATTTATATGTATCTTCACATAAAAATGTCTCAGAATACTTTTTATAGTGGTTTTCTATTATTTCATCTCACATTCACTTTGATTCCTTCACTGAAACTGTTTTTAGACTCTCTGAACAAAGGCTCTTTAAAAGCAGGTTCTATCTTACATGTTCATAGCACAAGAGGCCACTTTTTGAAATCCACTCCAAAATAAACTTTCATAGTATCACAGAATGATAGAATCACCAAGGCTGGAAAAGTCCTTCAAGATCATCCAATCCAGCTGTTCAAGTACCATCAATATTTCCCCAGTAAACCGTGTTCCTTAGTACTACATCTAAATGTTTTTTGAATACCTCCAGGCATGGTGATTCAACAACTCCCTGGGCGGGCTGTTCCAGTGCCTGACCACTCCTTTGGAGAAGAAATTCTTCCTAATATACAACCTGAACCTCCCCTGGTGCAACGTGAGGCTATTCCGTCTTGTTCTATCACCAGTGATATGGGCAAGGAGGCTGATTCCCACCTCTCTACAACCTTCTTTCAGGTAGTTATAGAGCATTGTAAGATCTCCTCTGAGCCTCATCTTCTGCAGACTAAACAATCCCAGTTGCCTCAGCCACTCCTCATAAGACTTGCACTCGCAGTCCCTCACCAGTTTTGTTGCCCTTCTCTGAACATACTTCAGGGCCTCAATGTCTTTCTTGTAGTGAGGCATCCAAAACTGAACAAGTTCTTGAGATGTGGCCTCACCAGAGCTGAGTATGAAAGGATGATCACCTCCCTGCTTCTGCTGTCAACACTGTTTCTGACGCAAGCCAGGATGCCATTGGCCTTCTTGGCCACCTGGGAACTGCTGGCTCATGTTTAGCTGAGCAACTAACACCCTCTGATCCTTTTCTTCCACACAATCTTCCAGCTATCTATAGGGTTGTGTGGGGTTGTTGTGGCCAAAGTGCAAGACCCAGCACTTGGTCCTGCTGAACTTCATCCCGTTGGCCTCAGCCCCGCTATCCAGCATGTCCAGATTCCTCTTAAAGGCCTTCCTACCCCCAGGTAGATCGACACTTCCTCTCATCTTAGTATTATCTGCAAACTTACTGAGTTTGCACTCAATCCCCTCATCCAGGTCAATAAAGATATTTAACAGGATGGGCCCCAAGACTGACACCTTGGAAACAGTACTTCTGATTGATCACCAGTCAGATTTAACTCCATTCACCACCACTCTCTGGGGCTGGCCCTCCAAACTTATCTGCATCTAAATAAGAACCTGAAGGAAAATGTATCAGAATGGTTAACTTTGGTACTAACACTTTATACTATTTGAAATTAGTGCTACATTTTCCTTACTCTGTCTCTCTCTCCCCCCCCCCCCCCCCCCCCCCCCCTTTTTTTTTTTTTTTTTTTTTGTAATGTATTTTTTAGAGCTATAACTTTGTCAGTGGCTTGGAGAATACTTTTATCCAGTCTTAAATCTAAGACATAAAATTGATCTGCTAGCACTTTTAGCTTGTCTCTTGGTCAAATGTCAAATGGTTTTCTATCTGACTTGAGGCCATCTTTGGCCTAATGTACTTTAAAAAATCTCAAACTGTTAGAGTTCTTATCACTACCTTCAGATAGAAGTTCAATGCCTGACATATTTTATTTGTCCATTTTATCATCTATGCTTATTTCTACTAATGTTCTTTATAGTCACAAACATAAGTCCTTTCACTCCTTGACATTTATGCTCTTTAAATAACTGTACATTCATCACCTAAATAATAATAAGAACAACTTTTCCCATCTACACTGTTATTTAGTATAACCACTATTAAAATATGAATATTTTCAAAGAGATCCAACTCACACAAGATCGTTTTGAAGGAAAATAACATATATTAATATGTGTGACAATATCAGTTCTAGCTGAAATATGTACAGATAGTCTTCTAGGTATTCTCATATTATGGTGTGGAAATGTGAGAAAATGTGCTGAAATATGGTTGGCAGAATGAAGCAACGCTTTACAAGTAGAATTAATGAAACATGAAGTATTGAACTCGGGTCAAGGAAATCCCAGATATGTGTACAGGTTGGGAGAAGAATTCATTGATAACAGCCCCGCAGAGAAAGATTTGGGGGTCCTGCTGGATGAAAAGCTGGACATGAGCCATCAGTGTGTGCTTTCAGTCCAGAAGACCAGCAGTATCCTGGACTGCATCAGACAGAAGAGGAGTGGCCAGCAGGGAGAGAGAGGTGATTTTCCTGCTCTGTTCTGCCCTTGTGAAGTCCCTTTTGGATTACTGTGTCCAGGCCTGGGCCCCCCATTACAGCAAGGATGTGAAGGTGCTGGAGATGATCCAGAGGAGGACCCCAGGGTTGAGAGCAAGATTACTTCTCCTATGAAGACAAGCTGAGGAGGATGGGGTTGTTTAGCCTGGAGAAATGAAGGCTCTGGGGAGGCTTCATTGTGGCTTCCCAATACTTAAAGAGAGCTGATAATCAGGAGGAAAACAAGCTTTTTACATGGGTAGATGGTTATAGGACAAGGGAGAATGTATTTAAACTAAAATAAGTAAAATTCAGCTTAGATGTCAGGGGGAAATTTTTCACTGAGAGGATGGTAATGTTCTTGAACAGGTTTCTCAGAGAGGTTGTGGATGCCACTTCCCTGGAGATCTTCAAGGCTAAGTTGGATGGGGCAGCCTGATTTAGTTCCTGTTTTAGCAGGTGGCAATCCTGGCAATAGCAGGGGATTGAAATTAGTTGATTTTTGAGGCCCCTTCCAGCCCAAGCAATTCTATGATCAAACCTTTTTAATTACATGATTTCAGTGTAATATAGATGGCATAATGAGAATATATGTATTGATGATGAAGCACCAAATCTGTAGGTATTTTTGTTCCTTTAGTACTGTGCCGTCACTGACCAAGAGTCTCACAGAGAAGTGCAAATGGTACTGAAAATTCTTTGAAACTTTTCATATTTCTTCAAAGAAGAAATATCTACTTTGAAATAAAAGTAAATACGGACCAGAATCTTCATCACCGTTCAGGCTTGGACATTCTAACATACAACATATCTAACATCTTAGTTCTATATTTACTCTCTTCTCCTTTTAATACAGAATGATAGAGCACAAACCAGACTGGTAATTTACAGGTTAGATGGTGTTAGAAAACTGTGCTAGAACTACAACAAACTATGTATAGTTTGGGGACTCTATAAAAATTGAACAATTTCAACAATTCAAACAATTTCAACAATTTTAAATTTAATTCAAACAAATTCAACAATTTAAAATTTGCAATAAAAGCTGTGTTATCTTGGGTTGAATTGATGGATTTATTTGCATTATTTACATTTTGAATTGATACAAGATGCAGAGACACAATCAAAAGGAGCTGGTTTTAATTTTCATGCAAGTGTTGAAGTATAAATCTATAGGCTTATAGAAGATTTAAATTATATCTCTAGATCAGAATTTTACTCCAAAGAGAATGCAAATGTCATCTAGCATGAATTGCTACAATTTTGCAATTCTAAATTGAAATCTTAGTACACTAGAAGAGAACATTATGCATTTATTTTGTGGTGCATAGAACCACTGTTGAGAAAACATGAAAAGATTAAATGAAATATGCCTAACAAAAAGAATCATTGTATCAAAAGGGTTTACTTACAATAACATGAGCCAGCAGACTATGCACTGCAGAACTAACAAGTTAAATCACTCAGATATAATGATGGGCTTTTATCCTTCCCAGAGAAAGTAAGGTATTACAATAGTCAATTGAAAAATCTTCTTCAGTGAATAAGACTGAAAGCACGGATAGGATACTGTCACTGTTTAAAGAAATCAACATCATGCAGTAATATAGAAAATGTTACAATTACATTATCATGTTGATAATTCATCCCTACTTTAAATACTGCATCAAAGATTTTAAAGTGATATTTCAGAACTAAATATTTAGATTATAAATCAAGTTTCTATTGGTGAAGAGGATGAAGTAAAGGACTTTATTCAGTGAAATGATGGAAAGGCTTAGATTATTTGATTTAGAAAAGTAATGTTGGAGAGTAAAAGTGATGGTGTAACATTAAAGTAAGGCTAACAGAACTGCAGGATCAATTGTGTTGAATCTTTTTATCTGATCTTAAATATAAACATGTTTTATTTGATTTCAATCATGGCTCATATAACGCTTATATCATTGAATAATTGAAAAAAAAAGATCTGGGACTGATGTTGTAGAAAGAAAAAAAAAAGGGAACGTATGAGTCTGTATAAAAGAATAAGGATAACTGTATTCTTGTCAGTATACATAGCTGCACAGGAGAAAGTGATGATCAACATAATTTCTATTTATGACTTTTTGTAAGAAATATATACTAACAAGCTAATGTGGCTAAGAATTTTCATGGTAAATTCCTTATGTCAGTTAATTTAAAAAACCTGTGAAGACTTGATAAAAAAAAACCATCCTCTTAAAGACTGACCAAAGTATAAAATGACTTTCAGGTTTTTACTTTTCCTAATAGCAAAATCATTTCACCAGTAAAAAGAGCACATGAAACTGGCAAAAAACAAACAAACAAAAACAAACAAACAAAAAAACATTGCATAGTTCTCTATTTCTGATTCGTACTGATGTCATCACATTTATTTAGCTTCATAAAATGTTGCATCTCCAAAATTTTCTTCCTTAAGGAAGACTTTATTAAATCTTTCAGTTTGATGAGGGACCCAAAAATGAACTCAAGATTATCTGTTTGTATCGCCTCGAGGAAGTGGGATAGCATGTTCATGTAGAAAGGCACTACAGAGGGACCTGGACAGACTGGATTGATGGGACAAGGTAAACTGTACAAGTTTCAATAAGGCCAAGCATTGGGTCCTCCATTTTGGTCACAACAACCCCCAGCAACCCTACAGGCTTGGGGATAAGTGGCTGGAAAGCTGTCTGATGGAAAGGGACCTTAGTGTACTAATGGACAGTCAGCTGAATATGAGCCAGCAGTGTGCCCAGGTTGGCCCAAGAAGGCCAATCCTCCTTATGCATCCTAGCTTGTATCAGGAATGGTGTGGTGAGCAGGGCTAGAGAAGTAATCCTGCCCTGTACTTGGCATTGGTGGGGCCTCACCTTGAGTACTGTGTTCAGTTGTGGGAATCTCAGTACAGAAAATACACTGAGGTGCTGGAGCACGCCCAAGAAGGGCAACAAGGCTTGTGAAGGGCTTGGAGATTATGCCCTACGAGGAGAGACTGAAGGCACTGGGGCTGCTTAGTATGGGGAAAAGGAGGTTGAGGGGAGACCTTATTGATCTCTTCCAATATCTGAAAGGTGTCTTCAGCAAAAGTGGGGTTGATCTCTTTTCACTGGTGACAGGTGACAGGACAAGGGCAAATGGCCTGAAGTTACACCAGGGTAAGTTTAAGTTGCATATTAGGAAACACTTCTTTACAGAAAGGGTTGTTAAGCACTGGAATAGGCTCCCCAGGAAGGTGGTTGAGTCAGCATGCCTGAATTAAAAGTCTTTTGGATGTGGTGCTCACGGACATGATTTAGTGGAGGGTTGTTAGAGTTAGGGTAGTTTGGTTAGGTTGTGGTTGGACCTGATGATCTTTAAGGTCTTTTCTAACCTGAGCAATTCTATGATTCTATGATTCTTTTTTTTTTTTTTTTTTTTTCTTTTTTTCTTTTTTTCCTACATGTTGAAATAGTCTTTGATTAACATAATTTGATCCAGAAATACTGTAATGGAAGTTAATACTTCTCTTAGACTATGAGAATTTTTCAGTAGGATATGAATTGATAGTGCACTGCCTATTCCTCACTGTGTCTCTGAGTCAACAGATAAGTCACCCCAACAGTCACAGTGCAGTAAAAATTGATACCCAGGTCTTTAGACATATAACACACTTAAGGTATTTTGGTTGGAAGAAGTATGCAAAGTATCTTCTCATTTAAGTGTATCTGGTCAAGGTCTTTTTGACTACTGTCAAAAAGTAGTACAGATTCAAAACCACTGAAAAAGAAAAGGAGTACGGATTCAAAACCATTTTCAGTACAAAAGGGGATAATAAGGAAGATGCCATGACCACAGAAGTACATACAGAAGTATAAATCTGACCAAGTTATGACAAGAGAGGTAGTGATGAAGACAAACCAAATCTGGTACACTAATATTTGGAATGGGAAAGTGTTTATTTGCCAGTAAGATTGCTTGACTTGTCATTTGGGATGATAAGGAAAGGGAAGACGGCAAATATATAAAACCTGAGTAATTAGTATTAACAAAAAGAAGCACAAGAGACCAACCTGGTGAGTCACATTAGTTGATGGGCAATAAAGAAACTGCTAGGAAAATTTGCAGCTGAGAAGGATGTGTAACTGATGACCAAGTATGTTGGAGAGAATGTTCAGTGGGGCTGTGAGAACTGATGAGACAATGAGCAGGGCAAAAGGAGTGGGGTGATCAGAGGAAGAGCAGGCAATGGGCTTTATAGGAATTATAATAGGGATTATTCATATGTAAAATAAGGCTAATCAGCACACTTGTCTGACCCAGCTCAGTTCCTGATCATGGCAGTTTGCCCTGTCTTCTTTTTATTTTTGTTTATACCACTCTGCATAACCCCACTCTCTATCCTCTGTTTATGTTTTATGTGAGATTTGTGTATAGGTGCTGTTAATAGCAGCATCTTGTCAGCGGCAGTCTGTTTGACCATCTGCAACAGTGTCCTTTATGCATCTGAATATCCATCTCTGGGACACACACTAAGCGTTATAACCGACTGAACCTGCAAAATGAAAAGCAACAGCTGTTTCTTCAAGCCTGGACAGAGACCCTTGGCTCCTAGGCACTGGGCTGGGTCCTGGTGGCAGGACAGGATAGCTGGAGGAGGCAGAGAGCATCCTGACAGACACCATAGAGGAAAATGTTAGAAAATTCCTATTTCTTATCTCTCACTAAAATAACATTGCTTTTCTTAGAGCTTTTATATTTTAAGTTTCTACTGTACGGTCATGAAGTAAATTGTTTTTATAATCAGGGAAAACACATCATCATCTTGAATTTGCTTGCATTTACTGTCATCTGAAAGAACTTAGCACCTGAAATTGATGACATATTTTCTAACTGATCACTATTCCCATAAACTCTATTACAGAATTATTTTCACCTGTTTTCAGCAACTGATCCACAAAGACAAAAGGCTGGTTCTATGTTTCAATTATCTCTACTGAACAGAAAGTTGCTGCAGTATATTATTATAATTATTAGCATTACTATTACTCTTTCCTTATGGATCATGTGGAAATATTATATTTCTGGTAAAATTGGTGCTATTTATGCTGAAAATTAGTAGCCTGCATGGTAGTGCACCAGATATCTATCCAGAAACTTTTCATCTTTCCACCTCAAGTGATATGTCCTCTTCTATGGGAAGAATACTTCATCATGTCTAAATTTAATTTGAAAACTAGTACAGCAAACCCTCTCTGAATGTGTCCTACTAAGGTCAATATTCTCCTTAAGAAAATAGGAATGTCTCTTCCTGTGACAGAAAAGACTGTTGAAATGGATTGTCATGGCCTGGACACATTGTGAGAAAAACGTTCTCCCATAGTGAAGGTTTTCTCCAGTCTCACTAGAATTCTGGTAGGTCAGCCCACTGATTCCAAGTTAAAAAAAAAAGTATGTTACAGTTCAAACCTTTGCTTTATGACTGTTTTATAGTATAGGAGTTATTTTTCTCAGTCAAATACAAATTTTTAAATTGGTTATCTTAGCCTGACTTGACCACCTTCTCACAAGATCAAAGCAAAATGATCACTAAACAAATCAGTTTTAAGTTCATTTTCCTTCTTTTTTAAAAAAGAAATGGGATTGCTCATACTACATACATACAATTTTTGCTCACTGTTAGCCAAAGTCTATGTCCTTCTTTGCTCCAAAAAGGAAGATGGGCAAGACAGCAAAGCTATGGAGTAATGTTCCTACAGTTCTTACAGATGAAGATTTCTCATGAAGGGGAAGAATAATGGAAGTAAGACATTAAATGTTAGCTGACCATCCAGTTCACCTCAAATTCCAGTTACTATATTTTACTTTAAACATCCTTAGTAAATATTTTTAACGCTACTTAAAAAACAAACAAACAAAAAAACTATAAGAAAATTGTGTAGAATACTTATTCACAAATAATAATAAAAAAATGTTTGATTTTTTTAAGCATCCTTATAAACATTATTGTATATATTGAAGAGAACTAATTAGATACTCTCCTTAAAAACAACCCTAGGTACTGATTGCCAGAGCAGGTAGATCTTTAATTATTATTCCACATGCTCAAATATCTTTACCAGAAATTTTCGGTTTACTGGCTACAGTAATATTTGGAGAATGTGGGGAGAAAAAATTAGACAATGTGAATGTGTCAACAGTTAGAATCAGAATGATATTCATCCTACATTATCCAAAGTATAACCAAAGTCTCCACTAGCAGATTATGGTGTGAATTTTTTAATTGTTGGTTTTGTTGTGCAATTTAAACAATATAAGAAAAGTTAGTTATGTATACATGTTCTATAAGAAATGAATTAATATAGTCTACCACTTAAAAAGATGAATGGACAATTACAAGTGTTCATTTTTATTACATAACGTTAAAACATAAAACTCAACTTTTCATTGCATCAAGCGAATTTATCATACTACATAGATAAATAAGTTTTTGAATAATGTTAAAAAGTTTCCCAGAAAAAAAAATTATGAAACATACATTATCTTTTAGAGAGACCACATAAACTATATAATAAAGTCAACAACAAAAGATATAGAAATCCCAAGAAATCCCTGTTATAAATAACAGATTCTTGGACCCTAAATGTTAGGGTTTATACTCATTTTACTTTTCAGTTCAACTCAAGAAGGGAAGAATTCTAACTCCAGTGCTGTCCCCTTTGGATGTCCCTCATCAACTCTAATTTAAAGGCTTGTGATGGTTTAACATTGGTTAGAAGTTAGAAACCACCACACTGCTCTCTAATTCCCTTCCTTAGAAGAAATGAAAAAAAAATATTACAAAGGAAAAACTCACAGGCCAGGCTAATGATAGGGAGATCACTCAACTACAACAATGGGCAAGACAAGGCTCAGCAGGAGGGAGATTAAAGTTATTTGTTGCCAATTAATACAAGACTATAGCAGAGAGAACTAAAGCAAACAACAAAAAAAAAAACACCTTTTCATCCATCCTGTTCTGTCTCTTCCCAACAAGCATCCTAGGAGTAGAAGGAATGGGGGCTGCTGTCTGTCTGTGACTCTGCCTATCCGTTGTGTGACAAAAACTGGCACAATATTAACTTAGTATTCAGATTTTATTTTTGTTTTTATTTCTTTTCCCATAAAGAATTTATCTTCCTCTTAAAATGTATTGTCTGATACATTCTAAGCTTCCTATAGCAACTTATCAATTCATTTTTATAAGTAAGTGCATTTACTAATACTCAGCAGCGTGTGATTAAGAATTTGTGTCTAAGTTCCCTGAGGAAGCTTTCAGAAGTACTGGGAAGAAATAGCTTGATCTCACTTCACAAAGCCAACATGACTGTTTTCAAGTTGGGCTTTGTAATGATCTCTAGATAGCTGCAGTCTAATAACGTGAAGAAAAATCCTTTCCCTGTGTTTGATATCTGTGCCATTTATAGGACAACATTTACAGTGCAGAGACAAGCCAAAATTGATTGCATTTTGTGTCCTAACAAAAGAGTAAATTCTCAAGTTAAAAAATTCATTGGAAAAATAAAATAAAACAAAACAAACAAACAAAAAAAGCATGTATGAATATAGCATCCAGATACAAGAATATTTAATTGGAATGTTTTTACTTGCTTGCATGAAATTGAGACCATTATTAGCTATTTTCTTCCGTCTTCTGAGTGGCCAGCCCATATTACAATACTGCCAAGCTGTATCCTATTCATAAACTGAGTTATATTCAGCTCTTGTTTATTGATACATTTAGAAAGGTCATCGTTCAGCAAGTCCTAGGCATGCAGTAGCTCATATAAATACTCCATTGAAGCATGCTTCTGTTTTTATTTAGAAGCGTGTTTTCTCTACATATTTTTCACATGCCCTCTCTAGAGGGCACAACCTGTCAATATGTCGTATTGCTGCTGGATTTCTGAGTTGACCCCAGCCAAATAATTCTGAGCAATTTCACAGCAGGGATCTTGTTGCATTGAGAGTGCTGCATTCCCATGTATTTTATGGGGACTCTAGTCCAACTTTTGTTCTTTCATTTCACAAAACTGTTTTTCATGCCTCTAAGGCTGGATCACTCCTTCCAGCTAGAAGTGCTTTCAGCACTTGACGTTTAACAAACTCTGTGCTTCCCTCTGCAATGGCTATAGGAATGTAACGAGCTTCTGACACTGTGCATTGTCACCATGTACTGTGAAAATGGAGTTACAGCTACTTACTCAAGAAAACAACATTATTATGCCTGAGATTTTGTTTGCCTCTTAGATAATCTAATTAGGTTCATGAAGGAAAGAAGTCTGATCTTTAGTGTAACACTGATAAAATGTGGGTCAGAACAGAGACGTTTACTTCATAAACACCATTTTGAATTATTTAATAAGGTGATGCCCAAACTTTTCTGAGCAAAATGTCTTTTAATGTTACTTTCAAGTAACACATATGCTAAAATAATTAATAATTTCTGAATTTATAGTGCTGTGATACATATAATGAAATGAAAAACGACACAAAATTCAACATTAGTTTTTCTTCTGGTTTTATAAACCTCGCTATTGAAAAAATTTGGATAAATGACACTTTTTTTAAAAAAGTAAAAATGAATATACAAAGGAACATGAAAAAAAAATCAAAGTTTACAAGAGATTTTAATGTAATTCATTGCAGAAAATGATAGACAGTTTGGAAGGATAGAGTTGAATTGATTCAATCAGGAAAGCACTAAGTAGCAAAATAGTACAGGTGCCTCTGAGAAAACTTTTCAAATTATATTTTTTTGTATAGGCATTGAAGTATGTGAAGAAAATGTAGGAAAAGAAAGAGCTTGGCATTTTTAATACTGTGCTTGCAAACATTCTGTTCTAAATTTGCGTGTGTCTCTTTTTTGTTTGCTTCACATTTTACTTCAGCTCTGTATCTCAATCTTTTTTTCTATCTCCATACTATTTTAGAGGAATCTTCCCCTGAGCCCTGAAATCCACTGAACATTAAGCTGGTCGTCTTTTAATTCATCCAGAGGGTGGTAGTTACTATTTGCCCGTAACTATTAATAAGATATATGGATATATGTCATTCTGTACTTCTACCATGTTTATATTTTCCACAACACCTTCTTTACGTACTAATAGCTTCCCAAAGGATTGGGGGGGTGGGGAGGGTGGAATATGCATTCTCAGCTCACTTTCATTTTTTAATTTCACTTACCTTTCCAAATCTTTATATTAAGTAATTGTTTGAAAATTTAATTGATTGTGTAATGAGGAGAGAATGACTTTCTACCACTCTTATTTGTAGAGTACATGTACAGTAACTCAATAAGCCGAACACTGATAGTCATAGCATAGCTATTTACCACCATATTACACTAGGAAGTCTTTTCCACAACAGGATATAGTAATTAGCATGAGAACTGTTTGAAAGTGCAGCTTTGTCAAATGGGATTTTGTTTTGTTTTGTATTACTTCTTTGTAATTAGATGAAGGATGATAGACATTTCTATGAATACAAAATTGTAAATCCTTTTCTATTGTACGTGAATAACAGAGCAGTACAACTGAATCAAAGATAAAATGCATGATTTTCTTATTTAGTGCTGTAAAGTATTTACAAGACATAAAAAGACTACAGCAAGTATCAAATGATAAAAATATCTTGATTCATTCCTGTAGTTGCTTTTATGCTTTCTTTCTTTATCCCTTGGTAGTATCACATCACATCCAGCTGCCTTTAGTTTCTCTTTGTTGAGCTCATCTGGAACCACCTCTGAAACCTAAGTTGTTTAAAGAAACAAAGGGATGCACACAGCACTTCTCTTTCTCTCTTTGTCTCCTTAACACTGTATTCTTTTGTCAGTCTAAGCTGAGGAAAGCTTCATTTCCTTCAAGGTGTACAGCTCATATAAAATTCTGTCCCTACCTACCATATTTAAGTGCTGTCAACCTTGGAAAAATATCAATTATCTGATTCATTTTGCTGTTTATGCTGTTACATTTCACATCTTCACTTATGTAGGTACAGATGTGAAACAACTATTTGCAATGTATTTGTTCTTCCCTGTCCTTTTTCACTGAGCATTTTGTTGAGCCAAAACAAATGACTGGTGAGATTCTAGCATTAAGAGTAGCATTCAGACTAAATTTTCCAGTGCAATCCTTATCATGTCAGAATAAAGGTTAAGCTTTTCATCCCTTCCTGAGCTATTTATGCTCTTTTAGAAGATCCAAAGTGATACATTTCATCCATATTTTATTCCAAATCAGATTTCTTTTCAAATACCTGGAGTATATGAAATATACTGAAATGACTTAGGTTTTCTTTTGAATACTGTTTTTATCTCGTATTTCAAGCCTTACATGGAAAATCATTCCATCTATTTTCAAGGCTATTCAAGGACTATAACACCACGGAGAGAGAAGATCAAGTTAAGGAGCTCATTCACTTCTCTGTTAAGGTACTTATGAATATGTGTACATGTATATGAATGTACACGTATCAAACTAATCTGTAAGTAAGCTGGTCATAGCTCTGAGGTTGTCTGAGCTGGAGATGCATTTGAACAATGTTTTCAGCTATATGTTTTATATGTAGGACTGTACTGAACCAGCATTTGGACTCAAGGATCTTTGAGGTTTGCTTTCAGCCTGAGAGGCTATATGAATTTATGATTGGAATATAGTTCCCGGGGAAGATGTGGAGATCCCATCCCTGGCAGTGCTTAATAGACATGTGGAGTAGATAGCAATGGTAGTCAATAGGTCAGGTTGATGATTGGACATCATAATTTTGAAAGTCTTTTCTAAACTAGATGATTCTATAGCAATGTGGGCCTTTAAGTGCATTTGAGCATATAGATAAATATGTGTACATAAATATTCATATGCACATTATATGGTTTCATTCTAGGCCTATTTTAAAATAATACTAAATTATTTTTTATAGGTTCCTTGTATTCCTACAGACAGACTCAGGCATGCATGTCTGCATGAATATTTTCAAATAGAATCCCTGGGTTAAAAACAGTGTATGTTATCTGATGTATAGTATTATCTATTTATCTATTAACTAGGTGCAGCTGAGATTATAGGAAATTGTTTCTTAGATTATTACAATTATTTTTCTACTGTTTGATAGAGAAATACAACCATTTAACGCTCTGCTAAAGCCTACCTTTCAGTTAATTTATTTGATGTCATCTGAATTACAGTTTACAACAGCTAAGTACATAGCTCAAAATTAATATTTATGTGAATCTACATCAAAGAATTGTTAAAAAAAGAAATGATGATACAGGCTATAAATTCAAGAACCAAAATATGTCATAGGGAGTGGATATTTGAGATAACATTTGTCCTGAAATTCAGGTGCCTAATAATGGAAGCTATCCATCACATGTGAGTAAACAGATCAAGACCAGATGTAGCATGGAGGAATGCTACAAATGTATCCAGCACCAAGATCTTCTTTTTTATTTTCTCGGAATACATTTATTTACAAAGTTAGAAATAAAAATGCTTATTTATTCTTTTGTCTATCAATCTATTAATCAATCCATAATTTGATTCACTATAACATCATCTCTCTCTCAAAAACAAAACAAACAAAACAACAAAAAAAAGAACCAGAATATTTTCCCATGTATTCTTTTTTTCCTTTCTTTCTGAAAATAATTTTTTTTTTGGTACTGCTTCTAATATTCTTTTTTTTTTTTTTCCCCTCATCTTTGTAGAATATAGATATTTTTCTGTCAGTCATCTGTCACTGATAATGGAAGAACTTCTATTTCCTATTTATGTAGTGGAAGGGTACTGATGGACGGCATAGAAAACAATTTGCTAATCATTAACACTTAGCACTGCCATTAAGCTTCACCACATTGTGGATAATGTGCTACAAGATACAAGAAACAAAACCAGTAGCAACTAGCTAGTTTCAAACCTTTGGGATTTGTAGCTCCAGCAGAAGATAAGTGATACTCAGACTCCTAACTTGTGTTTTCCTCCACTTCTCTATTGGCAGCCTCATACTTCTGGCATTCTCTCATCAGCAGGATTGCAATATACGAGGTAATAACATATCATTTCAGAGTAATTCATAATTTTTTTTTTCTGAGAAACATGGAGTTAAATATCTTCACACTGAGGAAGTCATGGATACAGAGATATATACTATAAATACTGTAATCTTAAAACATAAATATATTGATGTTAATATTCAGCTAAGCTTTCCCAGGAAGCTGCAGCTGCATTATCTGAGTGGCTTCTTTGGCTTCATGTGTATTAGATGACTAGAGGAAGCTGGCAGCACTAACATTTCAGATATGTGAAAACAGGTATGATTCAGCACCTATCAAAACTATGAATTTCAGTTACTAAGAGAAATGGCAAGTGTTGATTGTCTCTATAGTCAGATACCAGCTAAGCAGTTCAGTAGGTTAATAGCATATCTTTAAACTGAAGTATGTTAGGAGAATTTCACTGGATGTTTTTTGTTGGTGTTGTTGCTTTCTGTTCACCTAGATTTGTACTCTTCATTAAGTCAGCAGAATAACAATGACAGGAACATGCTTTCTGTTATGATCCATTTGATTTCTTAGATACCAACAATAAGATGATTGCCATCTTAGATACATCACTTTCTAAGCAGACTCCAAGATAATCAGCTCTTATTTGCCTCTACATTTGGTCAGATGAATTCCATCTCTAACACCTGTTTAAGTTCTCCCATCATCTGGTGCCTATCTCTTCCAGTTTGTATCTTAACATTTTTTAATACTCTTTTTAGTACTGATAATAATGGCTTACAACTATCCATAATTACTGTGCATGAAATAAAGGGGGGGAAAAAGGCTTTGCAAAGTACTTCTGAACAGAAAACATGTAATATCCAGATAGCTTTTCTGTTCTGACTATAGCCTCATTTAGATGTACAAACTCAAATATATGAAATGGAATACTGGAGGAAGTTAAAGAACTGGGGAAGCAGTTTTCCAGTTTTCTATTATTTAATTGAAGTAAATTATGTTTGTAATATTTCATAGAATACCTGAATATTTTAGAGGCAAGGAACTTTTTGGACTACAACTTACATTCTATATCAGTCAGAATCAGTTAATCACCATATGCTGTTCTGTACAACAGAGCATTTGAGATAATATAAATTAATTGCAGCTTTAGCAACAAATATTAATTGATAGAGTCCCAGCCATCACTACATGATCCATGATAAAAACATTTTCCTTTGAAATAATAAATTTCTAAGAAACTCAAGTCCTTGTTTTTAAGATTTTATGCCAATCTTCCACATCCCTGTGGGAGACACTTATCCATTCATCAATTAGCAAACTGAATGTTTATTTAATAGTCTTGGAAGATCTTATTTATACTTAAGTACTGTTGGAACTTCTCAGACAAGTCTTATATAAAGTTATAAAGTTAGAATTTGGCATCAAGCAATGGTCGGAGATCCTGCAATTCCTCCTTCCAAGATGTAAAAGTGAAGGAAACGATCACTTTAGTACTGCAGGAGAAAATTCACACAGTATTCTAAATAAATGGGAAGTCATAAGAGGAAAAATGTGATAAAACTAAAGATTAGAAAAGAGGAAAACTCATTCTCCTTAATTTTGTATCTGAATGTTTAATCATGGTATACTAGTAATGCCAAAGAGAAAAAAATAGCTGCTTTATTTGCAGCACTGACAATGAAGTGGAACAGATTAAGATTTTTGTGCAGCAAACTACAGATGTGCAGCATTTGATCCTTGACCTTTCAGGATTAAGCAAAAAATCTGATAGTAAAAAACCTGCAAGAAAGTAAATTGTAAGAAATATACAATTCTGACAAAAAAAAAAAAGAGTCCCACTGCTTTTTACCTCAGTACCTGAATGTGGTTAACAGAGATAAATACTGCTTTCTATTATGTGCTAGCTGTATACAGATAAAGTATAGTGAAGGAAAAGTGCCTGCATAGAGCAGCACTCCTCAAGTTTGGCTTAAAGACTTCTTCAGATAAAGCATGCCTGTAGACTTCCAGTTGCTCCCAACATAATCCATTATCCTCCATGTTACACCCTCAGAGGAATTCAAAGTCTGAATCTGTTGTAACATTTTTAATGACAACAGTAGTACTATATAGCCTGATCAATGGGACTGAAATTAAAAATGAAATCAAGATGATCTGTAGATATAGACGGAATTAGCAAAGAAACAATGTCCACATTTTAAAAGGCCACATTCTCTCATTCGTCAGCATATGCTTACAGAACTTCACTGAATTTTGCTCTCTGTTGATCTAATTAGTAGCTTTTGTTCTATGTAGACAGATGGCTACCTGTTCTTTGCCAAGACATGATCTAAGATACAGCATTTAGATTCTTAAATATATTCCAGCCAAAATAATATTGATCACTCTAACAATATTCATATAAAGTATAATATTTAGTACACATTTTTTGATTGTGTGTCTAAATGTATATGTGTAACCATATACAAATTGAAGTAAAAAAGTTATAGTCTGGACATCGCCATGCAACTGTTTTGATATATCTCAAGTTGAACAGATTTTTATTTGCCAGTATGATGTCAATTGCTGTGTATTTTTAATGAATCATTTTCTGCCTGAAGAAGAAAAAAGAAAAATGTCACCATAGTCAACTCGCATAAAGATGTGGAAATACTGAAAATACTTTTTGGATCTTCAGGTTCATTCTCATATATGAAAGGAAATGTGGGAAAGGTAATTGTAATGCCACATTGCTATGCTTTTTTTTTGTTTTATTTTTTATCTTACTCTGATGAGCAGAAATATATTCAAGATGAAAAATTAATAGCAATATTTTGTATCTGCTTAATTATGAAAAAAAGAAGTGATTTGATATTTTATCCGGATAGTACAAATGCAATGTTTGAAGAGTTCATGATTGGAAACTATATACAATTTTAGCTTCTATAAACTGTAAACATAATAATGCCCCGTTAAGTAAGGTGGGGTGGATGAAAAAAACCTAAGATAGCAAGAATATCATATTTCATTGTGCCTTCTTGGGATCATAAACTATAGTACCAGAGAATAGGATGGGTATTCAGGTAGTGAGAAAACAACTGCATTGCACATCCTTATGAAAGTTTGTTAAATTTCAGATGTTATGAAACAAAACTGTATCATTTATTTGATAGCTTATACACTAAAGTAACAGAGCATAATTCAGATAGAGTTAACAAATTCAGTTTATCTTCATACTAAGTGTAGCCATCCGGCTTAACTTCTCAAGTTGAGTATTTAATTTAGTATATGCTTTTTTTCTGTAGTCCGTGGGAACTACTCATCTCTTCTAAAATAGATGTTCAAGATAATTCAAGATAAACTGAATGTATCACTCTTCTCATGAGCTGAAGAGAAAGCCGGGTGACAATAGTACTTTCTTTGACAAGCTAAAGTCAGATTCAGTTAATTGCACACTACAGATAAAATGCTGATAAACAAATGAAATAAATGCAACTCACTGAATGACTGGACTTTTCAAATTGAAGTACATAACCAACAAGGAACATCTGTAGTACCAGTGTTACTTTTCAAATCATATTGCAGAGAAAGAGAAAGGAAAAATTCTCATGCGTGATTTTTTTTTAGTTCTTATTGATATAGAAGCAAAAGTCTTGTAGAGCATGGATTCTACATAGGCCATCAGCTTAAGCAAGATGAAGTATTTAAAGCACTCATTGCCTCTATTTTGATGAATAAATTATACAGTAACTTCACTGATAAAAAATTCTGCATTGTTTCCGTATTCTGGTCATACATGATGTAGAAAAAACTGAGGTGCTCAATAACTTTGCCTTGGTCTTCACAGGTGAGGACTCTAATCTCATTACTCAAGGTGCAGAAAGTATCAACACAAGGACATGGAGCTATTGGAAAGGGTCCATAGAAGGACCACAAATATGATCAGAGTGCTGCAGCAAATCCAATGTGGGTACAGGCTGAAAGAGTTGGCACTTTTCAGCATGGAGAAGAGAAGGTTCTGGGGGGGGCTGTATAGCAGTTTTCCAGGATCTGAAAGGGGCCTAAAGGAAAGGTGGAGAGACATTTTGTAAGGGCATGTTAAGACATGATGAGAGGAAACGTCTATAAACAGGAAGAAGATAGGTTTAGACTAGATATTAGGAAGAAATTCTTTATTGTGAGGGTGGTGAGACACTGGAACAGGATGCCCAGTGAGGTTGTGAATGCCCCCTCCCTCGAAGCATTCAAGCCCAGACTGGATGGGGCTTTGAGCAACCTGGTCTAGAGGGAGATGTCCTTGCCTATAGCAGGGGGGTTGGAACAAGAGCATTTTAAAGTTCCCTCCCAATAAAAAACATTCTATGATTCTGTGATTATTTCATAATGGTAAAGATTAGCTTCTGGCAGATTCAGAAATCTTGGTATAGCAGCATATATTTTAATTCCCTTGCACATCACTTCCAAGGAATTGCATAACCCTTAAATAGCATTAGGGAAATAATCTTGAATAAAACAATTTTATGATTAATCAGTGCTTGCATTATTAGTCCCTTATTTATCCTTGTAATAAGAGAGATGATACAAAGCCTTTTTTCAGCTCTAATGGCAAATTTCTTTTAGAAGGAATTCTTGTGCTCATAAGTTGACAATTATTTTGCCATAAAACAAGTGATGATGAGATGCCTTGTTTGTGAAAGCTTCAGATCATCAATACTGCTGGCATTCTTTAGAATCTTTCATAGTTTTGTTATCTGTTTGATCCCAAAAAGCTTGCCTTATCAGATAGCTCACATAAGCACTTTCTTGAATTATATAAATTTGTATTTGTGAAACTACCTTCATATTATATAGTCAAACTGCTCTGACCTGAATCTTAATACTCTGATGCAATCATGATAAATGAAGCAAATGAAATAAACAGACTGCTTATATAGTCCTGTCTTCCCCCCCCCCCCCCCCTCGAGACACATTGTTTCTGTGGTTTCAGGTTTCACATATCACGATTGTGTCTTACTCAACTGTGTTTTTTATTTTGGCTTTGCTAGGGCACTTGCTGATTCTTCTGTATTAACTGAGTCTTTTATATATGTATTAAATTAAGAATTGTTTATGGAAAATAAATCATTCTTGACATTCTTAGTTCTTCTTCCCTTCTTAATACAGTATAATCTACATTTATGTACTCAAGAGTCATTTATTTTAAGTACAACAAAGCAATAGTGTATTTGTAGTTTAGGTGTTTTCTGCCACTACTTTTCTTTTCAGAATGATACAAAAAGTATAGAGAGAATATAGATTGTCATTCTTCTACTAAAATTGGTTAATTTTATTTTTCATTGTGCTTTCCAATATTTAGATTTGAGTAGTTTTATTTTATTTTACTTTAGATGTTTTTATTTGTCTTAATAGAACCTATGAGAAGAATTAGACCCTTTGTATTGCTATTCTAAAATAATTAACCTTCTAAAATAATTGTAAAAAATGAACATTTATAAGACATTGTTAGTTCAGTGCACAACACAATATGTCAATGAATATAAAATATTTTTAAAAACCCATTACAGCTTACAGTGTCATTTTTAAATCTGATTTTCAGATTTACCTCTGTCATAGGATTCTAAAGATATATTAAAGAAATAGAAAGTATATAATCTGTGGGCATCATATATAATGAAAAAAATATGATTTTATTTGTAAGAATAGAATAGATTTTTTGTAATAATAGTGTAGGTGATTCATTCAATGTAAATACAAAAAGGGAAAAGTACAAAGTTTTAAAAGCAGCTTATCTGCGTTAAACATTATATCCCTCCTCCCTAACTATTATGTGAATCAATATTTAAGTAACTGAGACATTTTAAAATTTTTGACAGATGACATAACAGTAAAATCTTTTGTCTTTAAATATGCTTGAAATGGTAGAGAAAATATTAATAAGGATGCCATATGAATTTGATGTTGCAATAGCAAAAACTATGCATTTATCTATATTTGTTCTTTTTTCCCCCAGTAGGTTTCAAGCACATATTCATCTGTAGACACAAGTTCTGTTCATAATGTCATGGTGCTATGGGCTGAAACTAACCTGAAATGGAAGTACTTTCCAGAGAAATGGGACCTTATTTACATCTACCCAGCTGTAGCTGATGATGATAATCTGGAAAACAAAAATACAAAGAATTTGTGTCCTGTAACTTTTGGTAACCTCACACTTTCATAGTAAATTCGTTAGGATATACCAGAGAAAGACACAAAGCCTGGCAACTTCAGTGTGGCCTCAGGTATAGAAAGAATCAAAGAGGTAGGCCTGGGGATATATGAACAACAAAGCCTTTGAACGTTTTGGCAAGCAGTCTAATAAAACAAAATGAAAAATAGTTAAATAGAGCCCTTCTGTATGGGGTAAGAACATGTCAGTCACAGTGCAATGGGCTAAGCTCACAGAGGAGCTGTTACAGATAGAGGCCTGGACCTTGGTAGAAAGTATGTGGAGATTCCACAGTTATGGCCAAACTAAACCCCCCAACAGCAATCTCTCTCCCCCACATTTCAAAGGAAGAGAAAAAGAAAGTTTACTGCATCAGACCCAGTAAAATGAGTGCCCATTCTCTAGAGTCAGTGCGGTGTCAGATGGTTATGTTGGCCAAGTGCACGTATACTGTAGAGATCCTGATCTGTTGATCTCTACAGAAAACAAACAAAAAAGGTAGGAAAGACAAGATCAGTTAAAATAAAAGAAATAACCAGGAAATGTAAGATTATGTATGGATGATATTATGTTCTCAAATTTTATTTTGTATCGATCATTTATACATACAATCATGTACCTACAATTCTGAATTCATATTCCTTCTATACTATTTCATCTGAACTACTAACAGCCTGACTACAACTGTTTTGTTCTCAGTTTTACCCCAGAGAATTTCCATTGATTCCATGCAGTTTCTTTTGATTTATATCAGAATGGAGAAAATGAAATTCAGTTAATTTGTTTTCCATCATAAAAGATGGAGGGAAAACTTCACAATAGCCTTTTGACATAGTCTATTTCATTATACCTTCAGGAAATGATTGCAGTTAAAGAAAAGCATCTCATTCAATTTTTTAATGTCTAGTTAACCTTTCCAGACACATTAACCTTTGCATTGCTATTAGTAGTTCAACCTTATTATTCACAAACTTTTTTCTCACAATATTTGATATTAAGCACATTTTACTGCTTCGTGATTTTAAATTTCTTAATTTACTTTTCCACATTCCTGACCCTAAAAGAGGAGGTGATTTCTATTAGTGGCTTTGTGCTTATCTTACTCAGTTCTGACATACAGAATTACATTTTGTCTAATTGCGTGCCAAAATTCATAAACTGGCTAACCGATTTAAAGCTCTGTATATTAGTGATAGCCATTATTGGCTGATTAAGTCCCATGATGGGAAAGGACTTCAATTCTAATATTTTTGTTGGTTTGTCTGTTTCTGTTGGACAATTAACAAATATTAACTATATGGACCAGGAATAATAAAGTAAACCTCTGTTCTAATAGAAGAAGAATAGAAGAAAGAATTTGGCTTCAGATCTAAAAAAGCAATTTTTTTTTTTAATCTAATCCATGTCTCTGAAATTACCTGAGCCTAAAAAACTGTGGAGATGCAGCCCTGAAAAAGAGCAGGTACTGTTTCCACTCTCCAGGCCTCTACTAAGTCATCTGCAGAGACAGTGATGTGCTCTTAACTTGGTGGAATATACTGTAAAATTACATATCTTGAGGTCTCACATGACTCATCCTTTTAGAGCTGATACTACATTTCTGATAAAATATTTGTAGGGTAATAAGCATTGTTGGGAATCCTCTCCAGGCTTGCCTCCTATAATCAGCTTCTCCTCTCATACTCTTAACTGGCTGAGGTCTAATCATAGCACACAGATCCAGGAATGCTGGAGGATAAGTGATGGAAGGCACAGATACACAGATGTTTCAGATTTAAATTATTTTTGTTATTCTAGTTTCACTAAATTCCTATGGACTCATGCACTGAAATACTGCAATAGATATTTTTTGATCATTTCTTCTGTTCTTCTCAATTCAGTCTTTGGTAGATTTCCTCACTTAATTCTTCCAGGTTTGTTTTTCTTGTGGTTGTTTTGTATTTGGCAATAGTATGCCATGTATTTTGTTATCTGATCTTATTGGGTTCACTTACTCTATTGGGAAAATCCAGCTGTCAGTCAATAGTTTCTGAAGCATGAAAACTTGAAAGTGTTTACATTTTCCAGTGAGGTTTTAAAAAGTTCATTAAGAAAGAGTTTAAAGTAAAGAAACAGAACAAGAGGAAATGAGTTTTTTTCTTTAGCTATGTAGCAGTGGCATAGGTACTTTTTGTAGATGGTGATAGTGGGTTTTTTGCTTTCCTTTTTGCTTTTAAAATATGTTGCTTTATTAAAATCCCTAAAAGAAAGAGTGAACCCTCTTTAAAGGAAAGCTTCTTAAAATCCCTGAGAATGTGAAGCCTTTAAACACTATATTTTCTAAATACTAAACAAGTTATTCTAAAGATTTCCAATTAAACAAACCAGCAAAGAAAAAAAAAAAGAACTCCATTGATATTTACATTCACAGAAGGATGCCTATCTATCATCAAAAGAAATGCTTTTCTTTATATTCTGTCTGAAACATTTCATGAAACAACAGTATGAATGAGTGGGCTTTGCCACTGGAAATTTCAGAATGAAATCCTTAAAATATACATCAAAATACTTAATTCATGAAACAATCTAATTGGATACTCTCATCAAATACTCACTTTGGGTTCTTTCAGATTTTCAGCTCTACTGTGATAAGAAAGTAGAAGCATTATCTTAGAAGCAGATTTGAAGAGCCATGTCAATGATTTATTATACATCTAAGAATTTGCTTTTCTTGAGTTTAATCATACTGAATGTTAGTCTCCTGCTGCTGCTGCTATTAGGAAAAATTATGTGCTGAACCATTTAAATACATGAGTTATGATTAGACAGTACTTTCAGTTTTGCTTCTTTTTTCCCCCTCTGTAATGTTCAATTGCATATACTTTAAACTGTATTAGGTTTTAAATCTTCATTGTATTTTTACTTTCTTGTAGTTATAATAGCATATATTACAATAAACTTTTCTCTGCACTGAGTTACTAAAAAATCAAGTGCAAAGCTATTCAGCATTATATATGACACTTCCACACACAGGGGACTATGATAATTCAGGAAACGGGAAAGCCTGCTGAACAGAAGTTTGCTTTGATTTTTTTCTTCTCTTTTCTTAGTAGGAATGTGTTCTCCGTTTTTATTTCTATGCCTGTAGCAATATTTCTATCAATTCCTTGTTGTCTGAAAAGTTCTTATAAACTTCATGCAAATATCTACGTGGGCAGTCCTTGAAAGCCAAGCTGTTTAACAAAGTGAGCTTTTATCAAAGCATTAAGCTGTTAATAAATGAAGAATGTTTACCCTCAGAAGAGCTTCAAAGAGTGTTTTGATGAAGATGAGCTTTCTTTCTCTTTTGCAGCTGTCCTTGCTTGCTTAGGGGAGCTGGCAGGCCAGATCAGGAGGGCTGCCAAAGAAGAGTAAGTAGGAGGAGGTGGGCAAGCTTTCAGTGCAGGTGTTCCTTTAGAGCTTGCTATTTGATTACATCCTAAACTGTATCTGTGAAAGTAAGGCTGCTTTGTTCTTTTATGTATGCCCTGTACTATTTTTAAAAAACAAAAAAAATTTGCACTTTTTAGACCACTAATTAGAAAAGCATTATAAAAGAAAAAGACATCAACAAAAACCTATGACAAAATCATAATTTTCTGTCTTTTCAGTAATGTTGCTAGGGTCATTCTCTTGTATAATTCAAAGAGCAACATTGAATGAAATGATTCATATATAACCATAATTAAATAAAAGTGAACTAAAAGACTTATCTTTTTAGGAATCTTTTCATAGAGGTCTAGTTTAATAGCTATATCTTGGTGGAAGAACCTTCTTAAAACTGGGGTGTTAATCACAGGCTGAATGACTTAAGAAGTTGAACTGTTCTGCTGCTTTCTCTGCATGGCCTTTCAGACTTAGTTACAAATAGAGCACTTGACTGAGAGAAACTTTTCCTCTCTCCCTCTTAGTTTAGTGTTAGCATGTGTTATTTTCTTCCCTTATGATTAATTTATTTGCCCTTTGTACATGTAATGTACATATGTATTCCAATCTGATTGAAATTCCAAGGCAAGTCCTTGGAAAAAATTCCTTTCAAGCTTGACTACTGATCATTCAATTCATTCTTGATATCTTTGATACATACAAGACAAAGACACCTGAATGTACTACCTAAATGAACTACCCACAATAAATCCAACTGTCAGCAAAGTCTTCATCAGCTGTCCTGATAAACAAAATCAGAACAGTAGGATACGCAATCTAAAACATAGTATTGAGAGGATTACAGCCTCTTACAGTATGTATCTGGAGGTGCAATTCTTTAGCTCTATTTTCTTATTGCAGTGTGAAGACATTTGAAATTAATGCAAACCTGACATTCCTCTTTATGTGTATATTTCTCTGTTATGAATAGTGAGCTAGGAGCCATAAAACAGGAATTGGCCTTTCTTCTATCTTCTTCTACCAACAGGAACAGAAAAAAATTATATTTCTGTATAATATTACGCAGAAAAGGAATTGCAGTATTTATACTACTTAAAAATAACTCTTCATTTTATTGCTAAACCTTAAAGTTTAGGGGCAAATCATGTATTATGGTCTTTTAACTTTTATTTCATTTTAATTTTTTGCCTAACATGATGCATTCTGCTCCTGTAAAAAGATACTGTTCATAAAATGCTTGGAATAAAATCATAGGGCATGACAAATTAGACACACAAAGTTAAAAGTAAAGCCATCATTTTTCTGACAACAGATGTACACAAGGTGATCAAGATCAGTATCTAAGCCACCATCAGGAGACTTAACACATTTTCCAGTGTCTAAAACAATAAGTTTAGGGCGCTGTGAAGAAAGGTGTTCTACTCTCATAAAAGGAGCATGCAGTCTTTACCCTCAGGATTAAAAGTCAGAAGTCACAATCACCTGGAGGGCATATCCTGACAATTACAACTCTAGGTCAATAATCTAGCTGCAAGGGGAAGGTGCATGTACACAATACTTTGTAAACTTCTCCATGTTTTATGGATAAACACCAAAAATAAAAAAAGAACCCTCATATTTGCATTACCTATGTGTTTAATCTAATTAGCAGTTTTCTTTATTAGTGACCATTAACATACTTTAAAAACAACAAATCTTATTCAACAGAAAAAAAAAGAAAAATATCTTCCATAAAATATTATTTGTTTCTAGAAAGAATTGGTGTCTATCACCAATGAATGTTTACTTATAAGAAAAAGTTAAGAGGAAATACTTCATCAATTTGTATTATGTCAGTCAGATCTTTTCATTACTTTTAAAGATCCACAATTTCACATGCAGTCAATTCATTTAACCTGTGTCCCTCTCCTCATATCACCTTCCAGTCATTTTTTTCTCCTTTTAATATTTGAGGCAATCATATCTTCTCAGGCTTTATTGTCAATAATGGTGCATTATATTACAATAGACAGAAGACAGAACAAATATATTTTCTCTAATGTGAAACCAAAGAGAGTGAAGGTAAAAAGGACCTTTCCTTGACATTCTCTTTTTTTTTAAAACCAGAAAGCATGATTATATTTCATAGAAAATATGCTCTAAGTCAAAAAGATGCTCTCCTCAGAAGATACTGATGAAGAAAAAGCAACTAATGAAAATGAATAGAAAAGCATTGTAAGATGATTTTTTTCATTTTACAGAGGACTAGTTAAGCACAAAAGACTAAAATAATCTTCTGAGACTTGCTTTTTGTCAGAAAGGACATGCTTAAATACCATAGATACTTTTGCACCCATCATCTTCAGTAACTAACACTCCTAATTAAAACTCTTTTTGAAGGCTGACTAAAGGCAGAGGGGGAAGATTATACACCAAGGTCACCGATTATAATATGTTTATGGGGCACAGAATTGAAGTAGTAGAAGGATCTTAAACAGAACAAATAAATTCATTGTCTGAAATTTGAAGTTAGACATTTTCAGACAGGAACTGAGCACACATTACTTAAAAAAGGAAGAAAATGAACTGTTGGACAAACAATGTTCTATTACAGTGAATATTATTACATTAATATTTCAAATTAATCAGAAGTTAGAGCCCTTTTATTTCCACAATTAGGACTGCGGGAGTAACTAATTTTCCAGTGTGATAAAAATTTACTTGATTTGAAAATTTCCATTTATGTGCTTAAAGAAGAAGACCAATACAAAAGTTTTTTCTTTGTTTTTATTTTCAGTACAAGTATGGTAAAAGCAAAAACAACAGCTAGATTTAACTGCTTGTCATATGTAGAATTCTAAACTAACTTGAAAAATCAACAATTACAGTCATTGTCTTGAAATTGGAAGACTGCCTCAGATAGAAAGTAGATTGAAAACCGGGTGTTCTCTGTAACATTTGTGCTGAGTATCCTGAATTTATCAAATACCATTGACTAACACAGAAGAAAGTTAGTTGAAATAACAAATAAAAATATTAGTTCAGCTGCTTTGTTAGGACAGCAGCTGCCTTTGAAGAGTTAAAGAAGCCTACTGTGATCTGTTATCTTAATTAAACAAAACAGAAATTTGTGGGAAAACATATAATAAACAACCCAAAATATTTAGTTGGAAGACTGGGAAGAATTAAATTGAAGTGAGGGAAGAGAGCTAGTAGTCCCACTGCTTACGGCAGAAAAAGCACACTCAAGAGAACAGACTTCTATGTCTGCAGAAACTCCTTAAAATAGAATATCTTACCTATACTTCATGACCATGAGGAAGGCAGAAATATGTTTAAAAACAAAGCAAAACTAAATCATACAAGAATATACATGATTCCCAAGTTTCCTTGCACTCATGAAATGTAAAAATGTCATTTATGTGTTTCTGACTGGTCATCTGGGGATGTGCACTGTACATATCCCCATTTTGTTTAAGCATCACAATAGTATTTTATAGGAGTTGAATGAATAACAGCTTAATAACACTTCCCAGATTTCCTACTTTGACAGGTAAACTTGGCAATTAGAAGAGCCAATGAGTAACCTTTTAGGAAATAATTCAGCATAAAAGTAATGTGTCTTAAGGAAGAGTCAGCAGAGGATACCTAAAAGCTTAGAAGCAATGAAATAGAGTGGCAGTAGTTAAGGGAAGATAGATCTTAATAGTTCGTATCTAAAAGTTTAAATTCAGATATTACCTCTTGCAGAAGTTATGTTTTATCCTGAGCTTTTTTTTTTTTTTGACAGAATGCCTATGTAAATATTCTTACAGAAGTGTAGTAAGTAAAGAAAGGAAGCATAAAAACATGTAATATGACTTCTAATGTACATACTCATAAAAGGACCGCTTTATTTCTTTTCTTTCCTCATATCAGCTCAATGCCTTTGGGCACACAATTCCTTAAAATACTACAAGATTTTACTTAAAGATAAAATGAGGAAAGACTCTGTATATCCAGTTTGGCCCTAAGGAAGAACTGATAATCTCCTGACAATTAGCTGAGTATAATTTGTTTTTCAGGGCACAATACAAGGGACAGTTTTATAATGTGCAGAATAGTGCAGTATAGGAATATCAATAAGATATTTGTGTTCTGTCTTAAAATATGGTATTCTACCTTGTGCAAAGGGTTTATCTCTAAACAATATCTCTAGATCTTTGCTTTTTCATTTGTACTCTGAATGACTCACATAGATGCAGATAACAGTATTACATTGAACACAGTTATAAGCAATTTGCATTTGTATAATCAAATAATATTAAGATGTTATAATTATAAAATAAACAAGAGAGTTTAGCAAAGCAAACTATAACAACACAAAGAGAATAGGTAGGACGCTTACCCATACCCTGGGCTCACTTAGGAAACTCCAGCAGAGCAAACTTCCAGAAGAGATCTTTTACCCCCTCATAGTCAGCTCTTAAATGGGTCTAGGAGAGGTGCAACCAGTCTCCACCCCTTCCTGCAGCACAGGTGAATTGCCTTCACCTGTGCTCCCAGGGCTGACTCATTGCTCACCTCAGGTGATCACTCAGAGGTTCAGGCCATGACTCAGAAGTTCCCATACAGCATTATAGCTAACAAACCAATCGAAAATACTAAAATACCAACAGAAGATATTTTTTACATTTACGTTTTGTGGGTTGATGTCCCAATTCATTCATTATTCTCATCATCCTCTTGTAATTCCCCTAATTTTTAATTTCATAGAATCATAGAATGACTTGGGTAGAAAGAACCTTAAAGACAATTTAGTTCCAACTGTCTTGCCATTAGCAGGGTTGCCACTCACTAGATCAGGCTGCCCAAGGCCCCACGCAGCCTGGTCTTAAATGCCCCCAAGGATGGGACATACACAGCTTTTCTGGGAAATCAGTTCCAGTGCCTCTTCACTCTCCGAGTACAGAATTTCTGCCTAACATCCAAACTAAATCCCTCCTCTTTCAGTTTAAATAATTTCTCCTTGTCCTATCACTATCGTAATGTGTTAAAAGTCAGACTCTCTCCTGCTCATAAGCTCCTTTCAAGTACTGGAAGGCTGTAATGAGGTTTCCTCAGAGCCTTCTCTTTTCAAAGCTGAGCAAGCCCAGCTCCCTCAATCTTTCTTCATAGGAGAGGTGCTCCTGCTCTCTGATCATCTATATCTCATCCCCCTCCAACAGCTTCACATCCTTCTTGTGCCAAGGGAGTGTCCCTAAAGGGTGGCCAGCTCTGTTCCATTCCCATGTCCCTACAAAAAATTTCCCAGTAGATCCTATCCAATTATTCCTTAAACAGCCATAGGTTCACTCTATTGAAGTTCAGGGTACCAACTCTGCTCTTCATCAGGCCCATATTCCTCAACATCATGAATTCAATCAGGTCATGATCACTACAGTTCAGACTGCCTTCAATCTTTAATGATCTTGTCTGTAATGATGAGCATTGGGTGAAGTAGCATTTCATTTCTGGTTGGTCTCTTCAATACTTGGACCAGATATTGAAGTTACGTGTGATGGACTCCAGAAGTCTCTTGGATTTCTTGCAGTGTGACGTTTTTATTTGTACAAATATCAGCAAAGAGAAAAAATGCCATAGAAACATGCTGCACAGCTTGCTGACAGGTAGCCAGCAGTAAAAAAATCTGTTAATCTTGAAATAATTAATTAGGACAAAAGTCTAAGCTCACTAAATAAAACTCTCTCTCCTTTCCCTCCCTTTGTGCAGAGGGACAGCATAAGAGCTGGAAATCACTCAGTGCCATTTAAACTCTGATTAAAAGTTTAGATACCATTTTAGTGGTGATTAAATTCTATGTTAGTTGTATGGAGGTAGGTCAGATAACTTAGTTAACATAGGTCAAGAAGAGAAAAGCTTTCTAGTTTTCCACTGCAAAGTGGAAAGATGGAACAGAAATCCACTCTCTCCACTCCTCAAAAGAAACACAGAAATGTAATACTGACTTATTTTCAACAAAGATTTTCTTTCACCGTAGACAATAAAGAAAAGCAATAGCTAAACAATTGTCAAGAGCATTTCTTCTACTGTAAATAAGTAATAAACAGCTCTAAACCACTGGAAGAAATATACACAATCCAGTTGTAATGAACAACATATTCAATAAGCTTATTCTGCTTGCTTACTGGACAGATTTGATTTTTAATCCTTATTATTATTAACTAAGAGCCAATCAACTGAAATTTGATATTAATGTATATTTCTGTTCTGTTTTTTTAATTATTTTTATTTTTATTTTTATTTCTGCATCTGATAGTTTTTCTGACTTACGGCTGCATGTTTGTAATCTCAATGAAAGTGAGAGATTGATTCTCTCCAGAAGTAAATATGAAATCAAGACAGAAATATTTAGTGCTTTCTTTTTGGTAAGAAAAGTAAACTAAAATGAAAATAGCTAGCATTGCCATTTGAACATAGTCCTCAGCAATGCAATCTGACAAGGGAGAAAGAGAGAGACATTAAATAACATTCATTAATTCAGGATGTTATACCAATATTTTACGTGGATATAATGGATACATTAAATACCCCCTCCACCCAAAGCAAAAATAAAAAACAAGCAACACTCCCTTGGTCTCTATTATTCACTTTGCCACAGTTTTCCATGTTATAAATTGAGAATAAGTATAATCTTCTTGTGCTTTCTTTCTATTTTCCCTATCAGAAAAGAAACAATCAGTCCATTACTAGCCCAAAATCATCCTCACCATTTAATTACTCAATAATCTGAATGCATGTCCAGGCTAGTTCCTCTTCAATTTAATTTTATTTGATTACGTTAAATTTTTCATACCTGAAACTTTCAAAGTAATAAGACATTAAAATACATATTTGACTTGTTCTATCTAGGTCAGCTGCGTTAGAGTCTGAGCTGATGTCCCTTCTTTCTGTCTTGGAAACTAACATGATAAGACAGAATTGATGGTTTCTTTTTTGACAGATTTCATCATTGTGCACGCATCGCTCACATGCAATACGCATGAAAATGAAGGCAAAGATAATAAGGAAGCTTTTTGTAGAGAACAACAGCTGAGAGGCCTCACCTGATCTTAGCAGGCTTCTGGGAATATTTATCTCAGATTGTTGATGCCTGGGCAGTGAGTTCTGTATTGGATACCTGTTTTCAGACAATTTAGAAATAAGCTGGGAGACAATTCTGCCTTGTCTAGTCCTTGATTTCTGGCAGTGCATTGTTGTTATCTTCCTGGAATAACAGCAGAGACTATTGAATAACTGACTAACAGACGTTTCTAAAATGTCTATGGATGAGGCAGTTCAAACTAGGTGAATTAAAATTGTAACCCTAAGCTTTAATTGAATGGAACCACAGGACATATTTAAGCAGAAGTAAGTGAAGAGGAGGTGTAACACCATGGATTATGTTCTAAGTTACAGTGAAGACATGTACAAATTAACTGTACAACATGCTATTTTGACTTAAGTTGCTATATAAATAGTTGGGCAAGTGAGCTAAATTCAGTTGCTTCCAGATAGGCTCCAGTACCAGTTGAGAGGCCAAAAATATCCAAGATACCCATGCAGATCTCCCATTGAAGACCCATGATCTTCTGAGGAAGAACCAGAGCCCAAGGTAGGAAGCATCTTGGACAAATCAAATGAAAGCAAATTTAAGCTATTTCAATCCTGCCTTCTAAGCTGAAGTGAAAATTATCCAGAAATCAAAACAAAAATGCAAGCCATCCTTTCCTTGAATTAATTTGAACATTTACCTAACAGCAGTTTGTGATGGTGACTAAAGGTTTTTTTTTCTCCTCCTTTCTCTTGTCCTTTATCAGTAAGATTCTTTCAGAAATTCCTCAGACCCAAACATCTACACAAAGATGCATATTTTATGAGTTGTTCAGGTTTTATCTAGGTGCACAGACTAGTAAGTTAAGTCACTCAAGTCCTGTTCTGTGACAGGTGAAAGGGCAGCCCACACATCTTTGGAGCCGATCCTCTCATAGAATAAGTGCCTTATCTATATAATCAGTGGTGAGTAACCTCTGATATATGCTATCCTTCACCCTGCACTCAGACACTGTGTGAGAGCAACCTGCTTAGCACAGTTGGAGAGACAGCAAGAAACATTCTGACAAATAATCAGTAGAGCTAGAGGAATGCTAGCCTGAGGTTGTGCCCTAGTATGCAAGCACAGTATTCCAGTATAGACATAGTTTCAAAGTAAAATACTGTGGTATTAGTTCTCCTTCTCTTCACTTTCACTTCTGGGTTTACTCAGTGAAACCTTCTGTCCCCAAATTGACCAGCTTTACAAGGTTACCACATATAAGTCCTTTTTTTTGCTTTCATAGTGAAACTTTTCTCAGGGTTTTTTGTTTGTTTTTTCTCTATTTTAGACTGTAGGTACACAGGACAAAGTCACTTCCTGTGGGAATACAAGAAAAACTGTTCAGAGCAGAAGCTGTGGAGCAAGATAAACAGCAACTTCCTTACATGAAACATGAAGTTAGTGCCTAAAGATCCAAACCTGTTTTGTTCTATGGTTGAACAAAATAAAACATCAAAAGACTAAATTATCTAATTCAGCAGTGACTTTCTTAATGTTTTGTTAATTAATTCTCTTCATTATACTGTGTTTCATGAGTGTGTTAAAGCCTTGGCCAGATCAGGAATTGAAGGAGCAAGATGATTGCCTGGCAATAATGCAGGGAAGACCTGAGGGTCATGAGCATTGGGATGGGCAACAGGTCAACAAGTGAGCAACACCTGAAACTGCTGGGAAGGCACTACGCAACCAATCATGGAAGCATGAATTAGCATTTGGCTATACAAACCCACTAAGAGAGACGATAGAGGCACTGTTACATGACTGTTGGGCAGCATGTGAAGACAGAGGAGCAGGGGGAGTGTTTATGTACTAACACCCTGGAGATGCCCAGAGGCTGCCCCGGAGCCTGGTGAGCATGAGAGCTGCTT
This sequence comes from Perdix hodgsoniae, assembly GCA_035772895.1. Lineage (NCBI taxonomy): Eukaryota > Metazoa > Chordata > Aves > Galliformes > Phasianidae > Perdix > Perdix hodgsoniae. The sequence continues at coordinate 3,922,131 of JAPSGF010000068.1, forward strand.
TCTGAGTAACTGGCTCAATTCTGACTTTTTATAACGACACTAACTATTTCCAAGATATATAATTTGATTTATTTCTGCTAAGACAACTATTTTTTTTCCTCTATCAATACTTGAAAATAAACTATGATGTCAACAGAAACGTATATTTTTGATAACTCCCTAGCAGTGTCAGTTTATATGATTACAAATATAAAACAAGGACACTTACTGCTTCTCTATCATGACAGTGTTTTTTGTTTCAATTTTTAAACACTGTTATGCTGAAAGTCACAATGCTTAACATTTTTAATGCCATTTCTCCATCTGGAAACAGTAGGCTTTATTATAGTTTTCAGTTTTAATTAGAATTACTGTTTGAAATTAATCAACACATTAAATGTTTTTTAAAACTGCTGACCCACATGCTGAGTTTAACAGAAAATTTAAATTGTTGTAAAACCATAAATGTTATTTTTCAAGATTTACTGCCAGCAGATTATTGAAGCCTGCCAAAACACATATGCACAAGAAAAACCCACTGAAAAGTGAGGTGTTTTTTTTTTCTCATTAACATCTGCTCACATTAAGAAAATACGAAAAAATGAAAAGTGAAATATTTAAAACTTCACATGTTGATTAGTATAGAATGTACGCTTTTTTTTTTTTTTCCCCAGTATATGCTGACCGGCTATTTAAATTAATTTGCTTTGTATTTTGAATTTTGGCACTTATCCATGCAAAATTCTAGATAGATTTTACCTGTACAATTAATAGTCATAAAATCACAATACTTCATTCCTCATACTTAAACTTATTTTTTATTTCTATACAAACACCTATCTAAGCATTACATTACTATTCACTTCTTGTTCCTTGTGGATCAAAATAAAAAAGGGTTAAAAGTTGAAACGTGGATAGATAATAGAGAAACAAAAAGGCAACTATGTCAGAAGTACTTCCACCCTAGATAGGCTTCTCCTGAATTTCAAGAGGTTTGTCACCTGAGTGGAAGGATCTTGCAGCATCTACAGACGCAGAGAAAATGAATCCAGAAACCTGAAGAGATATAATCATGTTCTGGTTCTTTTCTGAACAAACTGATTGAGAATTTTATGTGACCTTTCAAGACCCAATCAATTGGTACTTCTGATTAGTTATGTAGCAATTTCAGAACAACCCCCATATGGACTGTGGCCCCTATTATGAAGAATTTACAGGTACATATGGTTTCACATCAGCAGAGCATGCTTTCACTTACAGCTGAAAAAGCAGCTGCAAGTCAAAGTCTGGTTTTAAATAGATTTTCATGACAGATAAATCATTTATTTTTACCTTCAAGATAAAGTTCATTTATACAAAGCTTAAATAATAAATGTGTCTACTTCAGCAACTGTCCTAATATCCTGCTATAAGAATCAAATAAAACACCGGTTAAGTTTGAATCAAAATTTCAGATAGCATGCTCATTGCATACTCTCTTGTTGCCATTTCCAAGGATATCATTAACACTTATTTCTTCAAGCCTCTTGCTCTCACAATTATTGAAAATCTTTACCTACATCCAGGTTGAGACTTAACAATAAAGGAAATTTTATCATTTTTTTTTTCCCTTTTTCCCCCTTTTTTTTTTTTTTTTTTCCTTCTGAAGTCCATACGGGTAGGAGTTCGAGGTTTCATTTTCATCTTGAGATCTCAGCTGTTTTACATTTTCTGAATCAAATGACCATCAGTGTGACTACAGATTTTTGTTTGGAGTTTAGACTACCTTTCTTATAAAGATGTATGACTTTACCTTTGAAGAGGTAGGAATGGAATGATTAAATGTGGAATCTTACACAGGGTGGATATCCGTTAGAAGAAAATGTAAAACCAAAGAGTAGTTTTCTATGAAAGCTATTGCTATTTCCTTGGTATACTGTATAGCTGCAAGTATCTTACAACGTGTCTTCCAAGGAGCACACATTGGAAATACCACGCTTGTGGAAGACACATTCTAAGATACTTTCAGCTAGGCAATGGAAATATTCCAATATACATATTGTCATGGTTTTATAATTTTGTTATTGGTATTCCACATCATAACATTATGTAAAGCATGGGGAATTGAAGAGTTCATACATGTCATTTCCATGGACTGACAACTTTGCAGATACCTGGTTCTCAGAAGAGAAGAACTACATATCCTGTTCTGTTTTTAGCTCAGATCCCATCTCTCTAGCCTTCTCCTTTTCCCTTCCCATTTTTGGGCCAAGGGCCCTATGGGTCTGCTGCCCCCTGTCACAGGCACAGATCAATCTAGATAACCCCATGACATATATGTAAATTTTACTTTGGAGAAGATAGCTTGCACGGAAAAAACAACCAAATAGAAAATAATTTCATTTTATTTGAAAACATTTTAGTATTATTTTGCCCTCAATAGCTTTACTGCTTGGAGTAAGGAGATTTTTATTCCGTACGCACATACACAATGGCTATAAGTTTCAAAATGACTTGAGAGGACATCCAATAATATTGATGTCCTGACTTATGAGCCTTGTACATGTAAATATATGTATAACTGAGACTTCCTACACAGTCGTTGCTTTGGAGAATCATTCCATAAATACTGTATACTCATGAACAAAGGTTCATGAGGCAAGAAAGCAAACCAAAAATGAACTACTGAAAGCAGGCTTTTGGATTTATGTCTTCCCCCATCCCCTCTGGACAAAACACATAAACAAACAAACATGGTTAATTTTATCTGGATAAGAGATATTCTGTGGAAAATTATCGGCAAAGCTGACCGAATTCATTGCTATGAACAGGGTAACAGTACAGTTACGTCAAGGAATAAAAGAATTTGCCATCATGCTGATGTTTGAGTGAGACTTATTTGGTTGTGCTACATTTTGATGATAAATGTTTAACTCTCTGAAGCAAAAACACTTTCGTGGAGTGGTACAGAAAAGGTGTTCTTTAGAATAAGGCTTTTCCATCACACAAACATTTTTGGAAAAATGTTGACTTTGCAAAGCAGAGCAATTCCATTTTTTTGTTGTTGTTGTTGTTGAGTAAAAGTAAATATGTGACAGAATACTACCGCTACAATTATGGAACTGTTGTAGCCTGAGAAAGAAATGAGTTACAGTTCAATCAACCAAGTTGCTTTTTTTTTTTTTTTTCCTTTCTTTTTCTCTAATTTAAGCTGTTAAGTGTTTTAATTACAAAAGACTAATTTCAAGAAAGAATGGATTTTTCCTACTTAAAAGTCAGTTTTGAATCAAGACAAAATTCAGCTACAACTGCTTTTGAACTGTGTATTTATTTTTTTAATCCATTCTTTACTGAGATATAATGGCAGAGGACTTTTTTTCTCACTGACATGTTCATTTCATTTTGATTCTAAGCATGTATAAGTGCACATTTAACCTTAGGACTAAACCATATGTTTCAGGGCTAAAACCTAGGGTCCTTTAAGTAGAAGTCATGGAAATGGGTATTAAGCACTCCTGTCACATGCTGATCTAACAGCATTCTTGCAGTCACTCAGAATAGAGGACTTCAGTGTTGCTCATTAGCTATATAGCTATCCCAACCTTACTTTTTACTTCATTTGAGGAGCATGAGAAAAAAGAATGAAGTGCATGCTAATCTTAATCTCAACTGCACTAGGAAACACTATATTTATTATATGGAGAAGAAAAGGGGGACTATGTCTGTGCTAGGTACCTGCAGTAACCTCTTTAACTAGCATATGTTGTTGTTCCATGCACCTGCTGCTGTCAAAGCCATCTGTCATCAAGGCACCAGATGAGATCTACAATCAATTGCTGAATTAGAAAAATGAAGTTCATAAATAATTAAGACCTTGAAAATTAAAATCTTGAAATGGTATATTTTCTTTACCATTGGATAGGGAACAAGACATTTCTATCTTATGCACAGATGCATGAAGAAAGAATATGAGAAATATGGCAATCTGTCATACTGGATAGAAGGCCACTTTGGCTCACAGCAGCTTGACTACAAGTAGTAAAAGGTGGCACAGTGTATCTGAACCTTTCCATTTTCAAACGTGTTTTGCAAAATACTTCACCATTTGAAACTGCTATTTTAGCTCGGCATGGCTGGCGGCTATGTTGTCACACTGCATTACTCCCAAATGAAGGCTGACAATCATGAAAATGTAGAAAACCAGAAGACATGGTTATGGTTAAAATACAAAACATTACTTATTGTATCTCATTTTACACTATTTAATAATATTAAGGTAAATACTTTAAGTAAAAATATGAAGAAAAAAATACCATTTATCTCTCCCTTTTCATTAACAGAAAAAAGGTTCTGTTGAAACACAGATAAAGAAAGGTATATTATCATTTAAAACATAATAATTTATTCAAGAAAGAAAATCCATGTCAGCTCAGATAAATGCCTGAGCTGCTCTGTGATAAAGGGAAAGAAATGTTATATATGCTTGTTTGTCTGAGTGCCTCTTTTCTTTCAATACTTTGTGTTTGGCCTGGAGAGAAAACTAAATGTTTTCATATATTGTGGACAGAAGCTTAGCATACCTTAATGGAAAAATATATTTAAAATTAGAATCCTACAGTTCTATGCAGAAAAACCTAGGTGAGATTTAGAGTTTCATAAGCCTGCACTCTCTTGCTCTTGTGAATCTTACATTCCTGACTGCATGTTGTCTGAAAAACAATGAGGGAGAGTGTCAACTGGGATAGGATTTAATCACAGATGCAATTAGTTCATAGGAGTTGTTTTGAAGAAAGAGATAGAAGATACAGGAAGTTACCCATTAACAATGATGCTAAAAAGCCCCATGGGTTTCTGTTTCGTTGATTTGGGCAGCTTTTAAGCCAAGTTTTGAACTTGATCCCCATCTGATTGACTTAGCATTTGTATGCCTATCTCTGTTGATCCTGCTTCCAGATCATGGACATAACCTCATGAACCTTACCAATGCCCCGTCACTATGGCCTTACCAAGTGGGCACTGAATTATGTGATGTTTACACGTAGTGGTAGTCTATGTTCCCACACAGGAAGTACAGATCCTCAGTTCACATTTTGTTTATTTGTTTGCTTGTGCTTTTTGTGTTTGCTTGTTTTAGTTCTCAGGATTGTACTGTTAACTTCTCAACCATTCTTCATTAGAAAGTTTACATGTGAAAGTGTCTGAAGGACAGAGATGATTTAATCTCTGTGGCCAGAGAATAAGAGTTAAAGAAGGTCTAAGGTCAAATAACTTCCTAGGCTTTTTTTTTTTTTGGAAAATTCTTCAGCACCAATGTCTTAAATACCCTTAAACATCCCAAATGTCAACAAGTGTTTTAAGTGTAGGAAACTGTTCCTCTGTATGCTGGTAACAAGCCATTCTCAGCAGATGCTCCAATAAACAATAAAGAGAAAAATTATCACTCTATGATCACTGAGGTAATGTATTTCTCAAAGTTCCAATTATTTAGTTCCATGACTAAAAATGCTGGGAGTGGTAAAGTAAAAGCAGTGGAAATAATGTGTTTTGTAGTCTCAGAAAAGAGGAAAACATTACCATTACATTTCAGGTGCTATAATTAAGTACCTAATTTGCCTGAGGTGAACATAATCTGTAGAAAACTGAAGTAATGTAAGCTGAAGCTAGAAATGTTCTACAGAACTAACATAACATTTTTTTCCCACTGTTTTCAAGCTAAAGAAATTTCCAGCCATGAAAACTACAAAAAATTTGTACTCTTAGCCTGACAGTACTAAGCAAAATTGTGGTTCATTGAGTATTTAGGTCAGTTCTACTGATATTGCAGTAGTTTATTTATTATTTGATCTGGTTTCAGTCACTCTTCTACCCCAACCTTCAGTCTTCAGTCATTCCTGTCATATTTTCACTCATACTGTCTAGGGTATTTCCTTGTAAATTGTCTGATATCTGTGTCTGAAGACACTTGAATGATTTATTTTAGTGGCTTTGCCAAAATATCCAATTTTTTTACTTTTCATGAGAGTTAAGGGAGCTTAAGAAAAGTGTGTCAGTAAACTCTTAAACTAAATGGGTCTTTAATAGTCTTAAATTCTCTGGATTGCATATAGTTCTACTCCTTTTGGCTATTTCATAATGGCTGGTTTCCTTCAAAGAAACAATAGCAAGCAAAAGACACACAAGACTTCAACAACAATTTATTCTAATCAATGAAGTTTTGAAGTATGTTCTATGATAAGGGGAAAAAACAGTCAACCATGATTTTTAACAAGAGATCTAAAAATTAACCATTACACGTGCTTGCTTTGTAATGGATTCAGCTTTGGGGATGCCTGAAGGTGTCTTACCTTTCAAAGAGGATAATTTTTACATGGATATACATGGAAATGGAATGAATTAACTGAAGTGGAAAAACTGGGAGGAAATTGTGTCAAAACAGCTTTGCTTAAAATGTAGAAATACTGAATTTTTGACACATATCCTTTAGTCTGAAGGATGGGGTAGGTATAAGATTTAAGACAAAAATAGTAACTTTTAGATAGTTTAATAAAATATGGTATAGATTTTAATGTAATATATACGAACTATCTCAAATAAATAAACAAATTTTCTGAAAGCAATTGTAGTAAAATCATTGAACTCTACTTATGGTAACTTTGATCCATATGAAAATTTAATCATTGCAAATAACAGAGGAACCTTTACTGTGTGCATACATCTGCATCTACATCTGCATCTACATTACATCTACAACTACATCTACATCTACAACACATACCTATTAGTATACACATACATACCAAAATATGCATATAAAGTTGAATGTACTGTAACCTATGTGGACTATGTGTCATGTGTAATCTAGTGCCAGCAATAGAAAATTCAGCACAAGTCCATTCATTTCATGAGTTTTCTCATTAATAATAGCCTGATTTCACTAGAATTAGAAATAAGCAATACTGACATGGATTAATTTACTTTGTACTTACTGTCATAATAGTTATTCTCTATCAATTTGTTTTTCTGTTTTGTTTCCCTGTTTGGAGTAGAATTTTAGTTTTAGGGTTAATGGTTTGAAATTAAACAAAACTATTGAAGTCAGTGGAAGCAAACTGATAGACATTTTTTGAGATCTCATCCTTATGGACAGCTTTTAAAATAACATTTAGAAATACATATTTTCTAAGGTTTCCTTTCTTATCTAGCCATCCAGAAATTCAGTGTTTTCTTTAGTGAGATAAGGGGAGAAAATAGGTTCAGAAAGTCTCATAAAAATTTATACAGTGTTGCCAAGTTAGGATTCAGATAACTTTTTAAAAAAATATTTTTGCATGCATATTCATCTATTTCTGATGTTTATTCTGTTCAGCTAACAGATTGAAAAGTGTGCCTGATAGTATATCTATTTAATTTACACTTATATTCTTATAGCCTTTTATTCTTTTACGCATGTGAGTATAACTGTAGTCTCACCTTGGCAACTTTCTAGCATCAGGCAGAATTCAGTCCTTAGCAACCAGAAACAAATTTGACTAAAGATAAAAATGCCAGTTTGGAGGTTAGTGCAAAATAGTACTTTTTGAGTTCCATTGCAGTATAAAGATCCAGCTTATATATCCATGTATAGAATCATAGAATCATAGAATGGTTTGGGTTGGAGGGGACCTTTAAGATCATCTAGTTCCATAACTCATGGACTAGATATCTGGTCTAAATCTATCCTCTTGCAGTTTAAAGACATTCCCACTTATCCTGTTGTTGCCTGCCTTTGAAAAAAGCCCCTCCCCTGCTTTCCAGCAGGCCCCCTTTGGGTACTGGGAGGCATTTCCTGAATAGGTAAATGCGGTAAAATATTTAAACATTTCTGCTCACATTCAGTGTATATATTCTGAAAGCAATGCATTTATAGGAGTAATTCTGATCTTGTTATTCTGTACAAAGCATGAAGAACTATTCAAAATATTCCCAAGTTTGTATTTCCTTTGAAAAGTCAGCAAACTCTGAACTGGCCAAATTGTCATAAATTCCTGTATTTTATCTCAGACAGTAGTGCACCAAGAATGAGGAAGTGAGACATCATCCTTATGATTAGCCTGGAAACATCTGGACAGTAGAGTATTGCTAGAAAAGTAGTAAATAATTAAGTCTGCAATTCTGTTTCTATTTGTCCATTGTATACTTAATGGAAAAATCTTTTGCTATAATTTACTGATTTATACATCACAACATTATCTCTTGGGCTCACGTGTCTTCCTGTTTCAAACTTCATCCCCTAATCTACAGCCTGCTAAAAACTTCCATACTTAAAATCACCTGAGTTTCCAGCTACTTTATATTTACATGCACATAAATAATCACCAAAGCACCTCACAACAACGTGGTATTCTAAACTAACAGGGATTTTGTTAGCTATTTACTTCAGAAGCTAGGAAAAAAAAATAAAGAAGCCAGCAACTGAAAGCCAGTGTACGTGCTTGTATCACTGCTTAGCTACTGGTTCTGGCTTCTCTTCTGTTCTGTTTCCTTGGAAACAGATACCGGGCAAGTGAAAGCAAAGGGAGGGTTTTAAAATTCTTACTTTAAAAACTGGTGCTTACTCCTTATTTGCCATATCTTGTCCTTAGAAGCAAGAATGAAAATACTCTGCATACTATTACTATATCATAAATCACTCCTATTTCTACTGCAGTGTGGATACCAGAGATGTTGTTTGTTCCTCCTTTGTCTAGTTTGCTTTTATCTTTCCAAAATATAATTCTATGATTAAAAAGAAATAAAAGTGGCTGGGAAAAGAGCCAAAGGCCACAGCAGAGATTAAGACCTCTATCACATTCAGCTGCTGTATGAGCAATGCAATTATCATCGTGGACTGCCTACAGGCTCTTGGAAGTGCTAATTTCTGACATAATAAATTGAACAATATTTCAGTTGTATCCTTAGAGAAACATGATAACACCATTAAAACCCTATAACTTTTTTAATACAGGAGAAAAGGAGATACTGAATCAAGTTCTGTGTATTTAGATGAAATGTATCTGAATCTTGTTTCAGCAGGTCTAGAACTGACCAAAAAACTGACCAAAATATTTTTTTTAATATTTTTGATATAGATCCATCAGAATGATGCTAGGACAGCATAATTTTTAGCAGCAGATTTAGTCTTGATCAGAACTAAAAACATAACCTGAGAAAAATAAAGGGGGTGGGGGGATGTAATCCAATTTTTATTAATATTTAAAATAATTTTATGTGTTAAAACAAGAACAAGTTGAAGGTCAGTGCTTTGGGAAAAGGATTTTTCTTTTTGTGTTGTAGATTTGTATGTGTCAAGTATAAGGTAAGAGATACCCATTTTATTGACCTCTCAGTTAAACGTTTTTTTTTAGAAAGATGTAAAAGAGAATCAGCTGGTGCTCTATAGCAAAGATGGTTGAAATCTCAAGGGCAATGCTTGGCAGTACAGCATAGTCATTTTCATTGAATCTGTCTTAGTGACAAATGCAAACTCTGAGAAATCTTATTGTTTACACAGAATATAAATTGCCGCTACGTAAGTGTTGTGATGGCTGCACAACTCAAAACAAAATCCATTGTGTATTCAAGATTTTTAAGCTTCCAGACAGTCAATTTCTTAACTGCAAGCTTTCATTCAGTAATGTGTGCTTTTATTTTATAGTTCTGGGCAAAATACTTTTTTTTTGGTTATAGGCAAAACTAGAGAACTAGTGGAAGAAACACAAAAGGTTGAGTTAAGAATTCAGAAATATGAACCACAGACGTTGCAAACTCCTGTTTACATTCCAGTGAGAATTTCTCAGTCTGTCAATAACAAGAAAAATGCATCTGAAAATAATTTATTTCTCTTTCTTCTGCTTCATATTTACTCCAAGCACGCCTTTGGAGTAGACACAGACAATCTTTGGATCCCTTTTGCTCTGACTTAAGCTGTTGCTAGATGACTTCTACCATCACAGACCCCCCTTTTCTATGCTTGTTTGCTCGTTTCTTTGTTTGCTTTTGTACAATAATTCTAGCTTGTGTTGGTTTTGATTCCAAAATTCTTCCTTTGATTCTTGATTCTTCCATCAAGAAAGTAGGATTTGAGTTTGATTTTTTTTCCCACTCGTAGAAAATCAGGCCACAAAGCTAGAAACTATTCTTTTAATGACAAAAATTTCTCCTCAGTCTAATAGCATCTAAAACTATACAAGCTTCAAATAGCAAACAACAACATGTGGAACTAACTAATGGAGAGAGTTATAACAGCCAAATACAGTAATACAATTCTACTAAAATATGAGAATTTATAGCATGAAACTGAATCTTCCATTCCTATTATTCTCATGAATGCAAAAGAATTAATCAAGTGTTTGATAGCTTCAGGCACAACCACTGTGTTAATGTTCTTCTTAAGACATAAACCTGTATTGATATCACACAAACTTCAGATCTGGGCATGTTTATCTGAACTAGAATTAACTTCAAAAGCAAAGGATGATTGATTAAATAGCACTGAGGCATAATAGCTTAAAGTACACTTGTCGTATTCAATGCAAATTCTGGAAGCAACAAATAGATACTTGTCAAAACTTGTCATTTCTATGCTGTTGCATGATGATAAAATGCACTGTGTTTTAGGTGTCTCTTGTCAACAGGATGCAATTAACTGTGGCTACATTTAGGTAGTGTTTTTGCTGAGAAGATCAACAGCTCCGATTGCCTCTGCAGGGAGTGCGTTTGTTTAGAAAGGTTCTTAGCTTTTCTGAAACTCTGTCATCTAGTTCTCTCCAGGGGTTTCAAAGCAATCACCCCCCTACTCCAAGGAACTAGTAACAAAACCAAAGCATAACAGACCAAAAATTAACAGCTGCACAAACTCACTGAAACATACATAGTGTTTCAATATTGAAAATAAATATATTCTCTGTTAAAAGCAGTTTAATCCCAAGCTTTATTTACGAACTGCCATTCTCTAGCTTACATGGCAACAGAATGAATAATCTTCTACAAAAATATATGATGTCTTGGTGAAATCTAACCCATTTGGAATAAATGCATTTTTCTGTGATCTGTCTATATTGATAATATGTCTAATGAATAAAAGAATCTTTACATGCCTGTTTATAATGTACCTAGTGGTCATGAAGGAATCTGTCAAATAAAAGTGAAATCTGCACTAAAGACTTTGAATGTTTTTTAATAAAAAATCAGTCAGTACTTTGTGAGTATAATGCTGCTTCAAACACTACATCTCTGTCTCTGTCTCCAGTTGGAACTCAAAGAATACTCACAGGATATTCAGTATTTAACGTGTCCCACTATTTTCAACAGCCCCCAAATCTGTCTCTAAGTGAAATTAGTGTACAGTGTAGCTGCACTAAGTTTTACACATGTGAAATACTCCTTCTTTGCAGGTTTTCCCTCAGTGCATGAGAATGCCAAGTGATGTAGTTCAGGATTTAGAAAAGCAAATTTTCAGTTCGTATGGATTTTTTTTCCTTTCCAAAGCTGGTATCTCTGCATTTAACTCTCCAAAGCAGAACTTTTTAAAGGTACACCCAATGATGTCAAGAACAACCCAGACTTCCCTCATTTTGCAATATGAACTTGAGGGAAAAAAAAAAAAAAAAGTATTTTTATATTAAAATTAATACTAATTATTATAATATTAGTGGAGAAAAATGAGCAAAAACCCATTCAATCCCATATTCTGCATTAATTTACATGTGAAAAGCATACAAACATAATTTACAAAGTTATTAATTTATGCCTCTGTTTTTACAGAATCACAGAATAGCTCAGGCTGGAAGAGACCTTGAGCTCATTGAGTCCAGTCCCCTGCTGAAGCAGGGACACCTATGACTGGTTTCCCAGGTCTATGTAAAGGTAACTTTTGAAGCTCTGCAATGAGGGAGACTCCACAGCTCTTCTGAGCAATGTGAACCAGTGCTCAGTTTGTCACAGTAAAGAATTGTTTCCTGATGTTCAGACACAACCGTATTTCAGTTTGTGCCTGACACCTCTCCTGCCCCTGGGCACCAAAGAATAGAGCCCAGATCTATCCTCTTTGAACCTTCTGTTTAGCCAAGAAAAAGCCTTCTCTTCTCTAGGCTAAACAGTCTCAGCGCTCTCTCTCAGCCTTCCCTAATTTTCTATTATTACTACATATTATTAGATTTCAAAACACATTTTTCTATATTTATAAATGAACTACCTTATCTACTTTGCTAAGAGTCTCTGAAAGTGTAACATCCTTTCTCAAGCATCTTCTCATCTACTCTCTTCAAAAGAACAGACCTTCATTTAACCATAGGAGTTGAAGGCGTTACAATAGGCTATAAAACTATTACCAATTCTTGTAAGATTATAATAGCTTCACAGAAAAAATCTTATTTATTAATAGAGAATGTAGTCAAACTGCAATTTACAAGTCATTATAAGTCACAGCAACTTACTCTGGAGATAATATAGTTTGCACTAAAGGATACAGAGCATAGTTACAGATGTCTCCAGTTTAACATTTTGATTGTACGTTATATGACTGCTAAAGAGGTAATGCTTTAATTAGTTTCCAGCATTTTGTAATTGTTACTTTTTTGAAGAAGACGTTGTATTAATGCCATATAATTATATCTAAATATATATATATTATTTTCACACTGAGAAAAAATGGGAAAAGTTGAGACTTGTATTAAATATTTTTGCATTTTATTACAAGTATTAAAATTGATTATATGTATTCTTATGTATTTATTCATTTGATTTCCTAATTCACTATGACAAGGATAAAATAATGACATATTTCCATCAGCATCTTATATATCAGTTTTTAATAATGTAAGGTTCCTACCTTTCCAGTACACCATACTAATTTGTTTATTAGACTCTAAAACAAAAAGGAGAACAAAGACAAAGACTGTAGGACATTTAGAATAAAAGGTCAAACTAGATAGCCTCTATAAGTCAGTGTAGCTCGCAGTTTGTTTTTGCAAGGCCAAAAATTTTAGTTGATAAAGCAATCCTTTCATCTTATCATCATCTTATCATCTTATTTAAAAAATCAAATTTTCATGTGCGATCCTGGATTGCTGTTTTATTTTGAAAGATTAATTTTACAGACTGACTCCATTTTTCTGGGTAAGTTATTATTAAAACAATATGAACACTTTTTTTTTTGTTTGTTTTGTTTTGGTTTTTTTTTTGTTATGTCAAAACAAAATAATGACATATCAAATCAATTACATTATTGCATTATCACAGCAGAAATTTTTAGACGAAACAATGTTATTTAGAAAACTGAGTACTATGTATATCCAGTGCATTTATTTCATCCAGGTTGTTCTGAAAGCAATTCCTGCTATTTGTTTCCATGGAAACTAGAACTACTGTGAAAAAAGAGCACAATAACACTATTTGATAGAGCAAATTCTCAGCTACTCTTTTCCAGTGTAGTCACCACCGTTAGCTATCTATTTTCATAGCTATGCTTTTTTAGCTATGTATTTTTGTAGCTATGTATTTTTGCCAGCAATAAACAAGCAGTACAAGTCACAGTCACGTAAAAATCTGCACCAGCTGTGTATGGCCATCTGGAACTTGGTCTTTCACATCACTGTTGCCCCTGCAGAAGTGCACTAACCACCACCTCATGGTGGTGGTTACAGTTATTGTTACACGGCACCAACACGTAAGGGCATATCGGAGGGATGGTTCAACCTCTATTGCCACACCACCAACATCTAACTCTGATGTTATAGGCCAACATAATGAAATAGGAGATATTATTTTTGGAGCAGGCTTTGTATGATTTACTTGCATATTCCATACACATACACAGACATACACATATATATATTCTATATCGTAGATTAGTTTGCATATTGACAGAACACATGTCCCTTTTTTTGAAGATCTTAATCTGGAACATTTATTAAAAATAGGATTGATTCCAAAGCTTATGAGACAGGGATGATAAAATATTAAAGGAAGAAGTTATGGCATTTTTTTTTTTTTTTTCTGTTTTTGTTTGTGTTGCTATTGTTTTTTTATTTTTTATTTTTTGGGGGCTGAGAGAATACAGTTCAGTGAGATCTGCTGAAAAAAAAAAGCAGAAACTCAAACCTACCTAGATTCTTGGTAATCCAAAATAAAAATTAAAGTGCTGTTATAATATTTTGTGGGCTGCTGCTTAAAGTTCAAGAATTAATTTGCTCTCTTAAGCTATCTCTATGAATTAACTTTAAGCAGCAATAGTGTAAAAATGTTTAATAGGCTCCCTTAACAAAAGACATGCTAGAATTTGTCATAATTTTGTATACAGATAGAATGTTAATATATTTTTTCTTGCTTTTTTTTTTTAAGGTATCCATTCTCTTTCAACTTTTATATTGAAATCTGTTTAAAGTTATTATAAGAATACATGAAAGAATAAAAATAATGTGTTGTTTGCAAGCTTGATGGACAGAAACAGTTACTGTAAAGTGAGTACTGGACTATGGTTCGGATGTGATCTGTGCTTTTTCAATTTTCCATCAGTAATACTTTGTAACATTTTCCAAAGGGTAGTCCTGCCACAGCCATGCTCATTTCCTGTCAAGCACCTGCAGATCACAAATGAACACGAAATACAGCAATCCACCCAGAGGAGTTTTTCACCTTGAAATAAAATTTTATTAGTGTCATATTACTGAAAGATAACAATTTCCTGTGTTTGCTGTGAACTGAACCAAAGCCACTGATCACAGAAATAAATCAGACATGTACATGAACAAAAGCTAAGTGACACCATTTTAGCTGCGTGACAGTATTTCATTTTATTCATAAATTGGGTCATTCCACTAAGTGGAAAAGAGGGCACTGGTTGTCTTTACAAGGCTCCTTCTCAATCTCATCATAACAGACAGAAAAGTTATTGCCCTTCTGAGCTGTAGTTTAGCACTTTCTTGGATATTGCAGGGTTACTAATGCAATTGCTCTTGAATGCATTTCAGTCAGAATCATTCAGAGTAGCTACTGTCGAAATGATTTAAGCTAGCCCATTTCTTTCTGTCTGCAAAGGATTAGAGAACAATTGGATATACACTTTCACATACACCTCACATAACATTTTAAGAAAT
Organism: Perdix hodgsoniae; assembly: GCA_035772895.1. NCBI lineage: Eukaryota > Metazoa > Chordata > Aves > Galliformes > Phasianidae > Perdix > Perdix hodgsoniae. The sequence goes on from JAPSGF010000068.1 coordinate 3,937,202, forward strand.
TAATAATAGTAATTCTTTAATTTAGGAAAACCTGAACCAAAAGAGATTTTGGGTACACACATGCTCAAGCTGTTACAAATACATCAAAGCAAACTGTTCCACATCTTTGTAGGCATCCTTTACTTTGTGGGATAGAACAAAAAGAAAGGAAAAGGAGAGGAAGAGCTCTAAAACTATGACTAAGACTTTACACAGATATGTCAAAATGAGTGAACACTGTAAATTCATTTAATTTGCCAAAGTCTGTGTTGCTGTTTGACAAATATTCATGCACTTCGAGCTCAACATGATGTGTGCATGTATTGCATACAAATTATGTTGATAACTACTTGAACAGAAAAGCATATAGGAAATAATTAAAACATTAGGTCCTAAGGAGTAACAAATCTGCTGCAGTTTAAAAAACAAACAAACAAACAACAAAACACCACCAAAACCATTGCTGCAAAGTGATTTTATAGTTCTGACTGAAGAATAAACCATTGTATACATTCTTCAGAAGACAGAAGGGCTGCTTGCGTAAAATTCCTCCTGAGTCCACATCAGTAAAATCAACCAGACTATCTACATTATTTAAGTTAGGCCATTTTATTTTTGTCCATTATCTCATCTGTATTATAATACCTGATTAAAAACATCACCATCAACAAAGCAGCTGTGTTTTATTTGATGGCTGTAGTAAAGTTTACTGTGATCACAAGTCCTGCATTTGTGGTGCTCTTCAAACTATAGCTGTGAATGACAATATAGAGATCTAGCTGTGTTGTATATTGATATATGCATCATACAATGGGACAAATTAAAAGCTCTAACTATAGTAAAATGTTAAAAGTAGATTGAATTAAAGAATGCAGATGGATATGTAGAATACCTGCAGGAAGTGTGGAGCAGCAGCTTCCTGCAGCCCAGGAGAGGCCCGTGGAGAAGCAGTCCATCCCATTTAGCCCACGGCACTATGCAGAGCAGATCTCCTCATGCAGCCATGGAGGAGCCCACGGGGCACAGATGGCTGAGTCCTGGAGGAGGCATGTCCCATGGGTACCACAGGAGCAGCTGGGGCCAGAGCTATAGCCTGTGGAGTGCAGGAGAGGTGGAGAAGGAGGGCTGGGGGAGCTGCTGCCCATAGGAACCATGTGGGGCAGTGTCTGAAGGTGGGCCCCACTTTATGGAGCAGTGTTGGCGTGGTGTTGGGAGAGCCTGTGGCTGTGTCCCCCCCGAGTGTCTTCTGCACCTCCAGTTCCTTCACTGTGGGAACAGAGAGGACAAGTAGAAAAAACAGAAGGCCTTGATCTACTACTTAATCTCTACTAAGCACTGTTCTAGCTAGAAATCCAAAACACAGCACCATGCATATTTCAGTCAGATCCATTAATATTTGTTACTGGAGCTCTCTTGAAGAAGGGAAAGAAAACAGTCCTATTTAAGCATACAGTCCTATTTAAGTCATTTAACCTGCCTTATATAGAAAAAATCACCTGAGTTAATCCTCCAAATTAAAAGAAAACACAAGTGAAACTCAGGAGAATATGCTTGTTTACTACTGGACTCATAGTCATTTCTTCTGAATTTAATATGATATGTAAAATGAAATGTTGTCATCCAGTACAATGGAGAATATAGTATTTTTACACTCCTGTTAAATATTTTGAATTCCAAAGAACAGAAAAGGCAAAGTACACTGACCTGACAGATCTGGGGAAAAAAAAAAAAAAAAAAAAAAAAGACTTATTTTCAGTACACTTATTTCAGATACAGTTGGTTTATCCTCTCGGATTTCCCAGTTTATCTAATGAGTTAAGAAATTTACTGATAGCAGAGCAACACAATGGCCACTTCTCTTTTCTTAAACAGCGGCTGTCAAGGGAAGCACTGCAAAATAGAAGCAAGAATTATGAGTTTTCAAAGCGGCCTGGGTTAGCAAATTAATTTGCCAACATACTAATTTAATGGCTTACAAGAAACTGTTTCTCTGAAAAGAGCATGGCATGCATGTCCAAATGATTTCTATTCAAATTTCTGCCCTGGCAGAACTCCACTGTTCAGATCATCACAAGATACTAGTGCTGCAAAGGTCTGGCTTCTTTCCTCTGTGGAATGCTTGGCAAGGAACTCCAAATGATACAAAAAGGAAGGATGAAGTAAATCAGGAAGAAACAGGAAATGAAAATGAATGCCATTAATAGGTAAAATGCGTTATAGGATAATTTATGGGACTTGATATCATGTCAAAATTATCTTGTAGCTCATATTTTTTCCCTTGGTGATATTTATTCCACATATCAACTTATTTATATGGAATAATAATATCCCCTCTGAGGTTTATTTTGCTGGATAGAACGATCCAAGGTTTTAAAAAGCCTTCACCTATAAAGAAGGCTGTCCAGGCTCTTGATCATGCTAACAGCTTTTCTCTGCATTTGTTTTAAGCTGTATTAATTTTCTTTTATCATAAACAACCAAAACATTCCAGATGAGAACTCACTAAGTCCTTATGCATTTTAACCGTCTCTACTGGATATATTGTATGACTTGGATACCCAACAGTCATTTGTCTATTTTTCATAATCACACTCTTATCTTCTAATCAGTAACAACAGACAAAAAACTACTTTTTTGTTGTTAATCTCTTTGAATATTCAAGAAGTTTACATTCTTAATCCCTTCATTTTTCAGTTACCAAAGGCTACTGTTTCTGCTGTTTCCATTGTCAGTATCAAACAACTTTTTTGCATAATATGCTAAATCTGATCTGTGCTTTGTTATTATGTTATTGCGTTATTTTCAATAAAGTGATGAGGGAAATGAATGGTCCATATATATATATATATATATGTGTGTGTGTACGTATGTATGTATTTTTAGATATGGAGTTTTACAGTCTTAATACATGAGAATTTTTTTTTTTTTTCTTTTTATTTCTCAATATGAGGCATGAACTTATGTAGCCAAAGTGAAAAGTAATGTCAGTTGGTACTCAAAAAGGGAGTTTCATGATGTCTTTTCTCCTCCAAAAGAATAAAGAATATGATATAAACAATTTTTATGTTTTTGAAAAGTCGTATATACATATTCTGTATTTATAACTTTATAACTTGTTATCATATATGCATTAATTGTATACAATACATTTTTATGTACATGTCATCATTCTGTTGTACTCGCTTGCACCTTTCCTTCTAACAATTTTATTTTCCATTAGATTTTTCTTCACATGCAGAAAAACAGACACAAACAAACAAACAAAAAGAAATAAAGAAATTTCATTTTACATGCCTTCTCTCTAAAAGTGGGTTTGGAAATCATTATGTAGGATTGTGGAAAATGTGAAAATGCCATCTCAGAATACAACATACTAACCTGTATATAAGTTTGAAGTTTGTAAAGAGGAAGCAACAGAAGAAACTTCCCATCTTTCAATCTGGCTTCTTCATCCCCAGAGTGAGAGAAATTTATAAAACACAAGAACACATGCATTGTGCTGATCAGTCCTGTAGCTGGCACGCGTGCAGTTATTTTCTCAAATTCTGTATTTCTCAACCCCTCCGGTTCCACTTCAGTCTTAAATAGCTATTAGCTTAAGCCCTAGAACCTTGTGTTTAATTTTAAAGCTTAATATTTTTTCATTAGTTTCAACCATCTAACTTACTATCTTATCAGCCCTTGCTGGCCAGGACATTGAAGCAATTTCCAATATTGCTAAAGCCTTGTTGACTTTTTTCAGTGTAAGCATTATTTTCTATATTCAGTAAAAAGAATAGTTCCAGGAACTGGAAGGATTCCAAAACAGCAAGTTGAAAAGGGTATAACATTTTTATGGCATTATCTGAAATAACATAAAAACAATCTGCATTCCTACCAAAGCTGTGCTGTAAGTAGGCCACAAAGCCAGCTGAGATTGCATTATTTCTGCCTCACCAGGTAGCACCTTTTGATGAGAAAGCAGATATGATTTATGGTGGAACAGAGGATGACAGAACCCAGCTGGAAACATTCATACTACAGGAGTTGAAATACAAAAAAAAAAAAAAATAAAAAAACTAGGTTAGTGTTGAAATGATGTGGTCTACCTAGACTTCAGCAAAGCCTTTGACACTGTCTCCCACGGTATTCTCCTGCAGAAGCTGGCAGCCCGTGGCTTGGACGGGTACATTCTTGGATGGGTAAGGAACTGGCTGGAGGGCCGGGCTCAGAGAGTGGTGGTGAATGGAATTAAATCCAGCTGGCCACCGGTCACGAGTGGTGTTCCCCAGGGGTCGGTGCTGGGGCCTGTCCTCTTCAATATCTTTATTGATGACCTGGATGAGGGCATTGAGTGCACCCTCAGTAAGTTCGCAGATGACACCAAATTGGCTGGGAGTGTGGATCTGCCTGGGGGTAGCGAGGCCCTGCAGAGGGATCTGGACAGGCTGGAGAGCTGGGCTGAAGCCAGGGGGATGAGGTTCAACAAGACCAAATGCCGAATCCTGCACTTTGGCCACAACAACCCCAGGCAGCGCTATAGGCTTGGGACGGAGTGGCTGGAGGACTGTGTGGAGGAAACGGACCTGGGGGTGTTGATTGATGCTCAGCTGAACATGAGCCGACAGTGTGCCCGGGTGGCCAAGAAGGCTAACGGCATCCTGGCTTGCATCAAAAACAGTGTTACTAGCAGGAATAGGGAGGTAATTGTCCCCCTGTACTCTGCACTGGTGAGGCCGCACCTTGAGTATTGTGTTCAGTTTTGGGCCCCTCACTGCAAGAAAGACATTGAGGCCCTGGAACGTGTTCAGAGGAGGGCTACGAAGCTGGTGAGGGGCCTGGAGCACAGGCCTTATGAGGAACGGCTGAAGGAGCTGGGATTGTTCAGCCTGGAGAAGAGGAGACTCAGGGGAGACCTTATAGCTCTCTATAACTTCCTGAAGGGAGGTTGTGGTGAGCTAGGGGTCGGCCTTTTCTCTCGTGTAGACAGTGATAGAACTAGAGGCAATGGTTTCAAACTGCGCCAGGGAAGATTCAGGCTGGACATTAGGAAATATTACTTCTCGGAAAGGGTGGTCAGGCACTGGAATGCACTGCCCAAGGAGGTGGTGGAGTCACCAAACATGGAGGTGTTCAAGAGACGTTTGGATGTTGTGCTGAGGGATATGATTTAGCTGGGGAGTATTGGTGATGGTTAGACTGGATGATCTTTTAGGTCTTTTCCAACCTTGATAATTCTGTGATTCTTTGATTCTGTGATTCTGTGAAATGTAAAATGTAATCTAGGTCATAAACATGTAAAGAAGTAATTCATTCTCACAACACTGACAGTTGAGGACCCTAAAATAACAATGTTTTTATTTTCTGTCATTGATTAGAGATGCCATTAATACATTTTATTTTCTTTTTACCATGAGTATTCTTCCTTCTTCCTCCTATCACATAGATTAAATGCAAACTAAATTACTGCAAACAAAAATCTATTGCTGCTTGAAGATGGTTTAATGACCTATGATAAACAAGTTACTAGCTCTGTCACAGGTGCAAATGGACAGGTTTCCACATACCTTACCTTCACATTTGGTATTTATTGTCAAGCCTATTATTTAGATCAGCAAACACTGCATTTATATTAGTCTAACATTTAGTAAACAACTTATTCCTACAAAAACAACAGCATTTTGATTTAATGCTAAAAATAAAACTTAAAAAAATCCTTCTGTTTTTCACAGACATTAAAAGCTGTCATGGTGAGTATGGATTTATGTACAATTTTCTGCAAAAAATTAATTTGTAAGCTCTTTTTGTGTTATTTGCTGTATTTCAGTGGATAAAAAGACACTACTAGACTCTTTAGAATGAGTTCTGAGCACAATCTGAGACTTAGTTTACTACTTACAGAGTTGTAGTCTTGCCTGTAAGCTCTGACACTTTCTGCCTCGGTTGTCCAGCAACTTGTGAATGTCCTGGATACGGAAGAACTGCAGTATACTAACCTTAGTGTTCCTTGAGAGTTTATATGGAACTTCTCACCTGTGAGGACAACAAATCAATGTTTTCCCTTGTGCATCACTGTTGAATTTTGCTTACCTGATTTAGAATTAAATGTGTGATTAGGAGTTTTTGGTGCAAAGTTATCGGAAAGCAACTCTAGCTATGGGCTTTCATGGGCTGTAACAATTCTACACACGATCAAGTTACATGACCTGTACATAGTGGGCAGAAAACATAAAAATAGCAGACTTTTGTTTTTCCTACTTTTCCTAGAGGTGTATAGCTTTCTCTGAAACTAATTATTTTGCATTGTCCTCCAAAAACAGTTTTTTTGTTTTTTTTTTTATTTAAAATAGTTGCTTAAATCTCTTCAGCTTATTATAAATAAGCTCATTAGTCTCAAATCATAAATAAGTCTCATTAGCAAATGCTCCTCTTTTCTAAGGAATTATGCAACTGCTTCTGTATTTCACCAAAAAAAAAAATTCCTATGTTAATTTTCTCTCTTTCTCTCCTTCATCACAAACGGATTAGCATAAATAAATAAAAAACTGCTAAAAGTGATGATAGTTTTGTTGGTCTTCCAGGGCCTACATCCTGGCAAATAATGAATATCTACATAGATCTACATTCCATGGCCTTTGTGGGCAGCCTGGTCCCACCTCTACGGTATTTTTTTTTCTTTTATATTGAATGTAGAATTTCTTGAGTTCCATGAGTTGTGTTACTTGCCTCTTGGAACTATCCTGTGCGTTCTGGGAAGAGTCTAGTACTACTTTCTTTTATACTCCCCCATTGTGTAGCTGTAGACCTTAGCAAGGTCCTCACTTAGCCTTCCCTTCTTTAAGCTGAACAAACATGCTTGTTAGGATTATGTTATATTATTTCAGATTATACATCCCTTTTCTTCACCCCCCCGACCATCTCAGTGAACTTCCATGGGCCTCATTCCAGTATGTGTTTTTTTTCTGTACTGAGAAACTCAAAACTGGGCAGAATCTCAGAATTGAATAGAAATTATTTTCTTCTTTTGATTTGCTGGCATCACTCTCAAGGCAACAGCTTGATGACAACTTTCCAGTACTGATTCTAAGGCAGCTGATGAGGAAATGTACCCTCCTAGATCTGTTGCTTGTGAACTGAGTTCTCAAGAGTGAAATGGCAATTTCACTCAGGTGACTCAGGTGCACAGGTGACTGCCTTGGCAATAGTGTACATGAAGCAGTAAAATTTAAAATCTTTGAAGAAGGAAAACTTCCACCAAAACCTCAACCTTGGGTATGGGGAGAGCAGACATGAAGCTGCTCAGGAAACTAGTTAATAAAGTCCTGGCAACTGCTTTCGAAGGAATTGGGGTCTATCCATGCTGATTATTTTTATGTACTACCTCTTAAGAGCACAGGAATGGGAAATTCCAAAATGTTGGAAGTCAAGCAGAAGGGGCAGAAGGCTAGCTTGGCTGAACAGAGATCTTCTGCTAGAGCTCAGGCAGAAAGTGCATGGTAGCTGAAAGCAAAGTCAGGCTTCATGGCAAGACTACAAGTATGTTGCTTCCCTTTGTAGAAAGAAAATTTATGCAGCCAAAGCTCATTCAGAGTTGAAGCTGGCTAATAGTGTAGGGGACAATAAAAGGGACGTTTTTAAACTGTGACAGAGGAAGTTCAGGTTGGATATCAGAAGAATGTTATTCACAGAGAGGGTGGTTGGACTCTGAAACAGACGCCACAGGAAAATGTTGTAGCACTGAGCTTACCCAAGAAGCATCTGCATAATACTTTAAGACATACAATCTGATTTTTGGGTAGTCCTGTGTAGAGGCAGAAGTTGTAGTCAGTGATCCTTATGTGTCTCTTCCATCTTGGGATATGATAAGATTTTATGATTGTTGTTCACCTGAACAGCTTACTTGCAGGCAAGTAAACAGGATAGATGGCTAAAGACCCCACTCTGTGTAATAAACTACAACAGTGAAGATATTATATGGGAATTTTACCTAAATACATCTTCTATTAGCTTAACTGATATATTTCTATTGTACTAATACATAATATATGGAAAATTTAAAACTAAGAATTTATAATTATATCTTTAATGCATTTCATATGTTAAATATATGTGCAAATAAAAAAAAATTAAAAAAAGGCTTATTATGAACTGCAAATTCAGAAGTGCCCATCTTATTTCCTATTGGAAAATGTCTTTTCTCTTTTGGAGAAACTTTAGAAATATCTTTTATAAAACTGAACAGCAGCTTGGGATGTTGGAAAATATTTCAACTGCTTTCCTCAGAGTAAAATACATAAAGCAGCTTCATCAGAAAAGATAAATGTAATTACTTAGTATACAAGTACACCTAATACTGACTTTATTTTATGTACTGTGTAGTTCAACAGTGGTAGCTCTAATTTCAGTGAGACAATCAACTAAACTACAGCAACATATGCCGTTCCATAGCATATATGGCCAAATTGCTGATTTTCATTGAATTGTAGTTTCAAACACATTGCCTCTAATTTTAAGCTTCTTAATTTGGACCAGATGTGCTTACATTTTAGGAACATTGTTGGGTTTGGAGAATGGAGCAGATGACTTGCAATTGCTGCAAGTCTTAACATTTCAGGATTACACGTACAAATACTATTGCCTCAGAATGCTGGTTGTACTGTAGTCAGAGAATTTATGAACATTTTTATATTGATTACATCATGTAATTAAAATTGCAGAAGTGTATGTGATTATATTTGCTTATCTTGTTCTGGTTGCCAGAACATAGTTTTGTTAGATACTTTACTTCACTACAAATGAATATGATAAACCCCACACATACAAAACAGTTATGGTTTTATCAACATAGTCTTCAGAGTTAAAACCTACAGAGAGCCTCGAAAGAGAAAAGATACAACTAAATATACTAATCTTTCCATTTATTATTCCACGCACTTTGTGACCTGACTGGAAACAAAGTCAGGAAAAAAAAGAGCAGTGTTTCTAAACATATATACCATTTTAATTTAACTGCTGCTATGGTGATAATCCTTCTACTGCCAAAACAGCATCTGCCTGTCCCTGTAGCTATGTGACATATTTCACTCCTACTCGAGCTCTTACATTTTCTCAAATTTTGCTCTGAAATTGAGTTTAGTGCTACATCAGTTTATGATTTTTTTAGTTCTTCATTTTGCACGTACTTTGAAACAAGTCTTAGTTTAAGAGGGTGAAGAAAAGATTCTGCATCTTTGATGCTATAAGAAATTAGAAGTAAATAATATAGGCTCAAAGGCAGGCAACCAGCAGTGTGATGATGTTTCATAATAATGTTTTCAAGAGAATGAAATCCGGTCAGTGACCTACATGTCTAATCTTGCTTTTTCAAAGATATTACAGAAACAAAGTGAGAATTATACTGCAGTAAACTTTGAGGGGGAAAATATCCATTTTTATAAAACATCACTGTAAACTTTCAGATCAAATCTTGACCCACTGATGGTTACCACTATAAGGAAATGATAGGCTAAGATAAGTTGAAATATACGTTCCCCATTTCCTTCTTCTTTTCCTCATTGCAACTTGCACTCCTTCAGTTCTTCAAAATAAGCACAGCACGTCTCCCCTGCATAGTGATATGCTGCATTTTTTGTGAATTCTAAATCCTACACTCTTCACTATTCTTTTTTCTTAAAAAATAAAAATAAAAAAATCAACAAACAATAAGGAAATCTATAATTAGTGAGGAAGTTAAATGTTTCCAGTGCTATCAGTGAGTTTTCAGAGAACTGGTGATTCTGATGATTTAGCTGATAATCTCAAATTTGAAGCTTCCATATTTGAATAAATTCAAGCAATAGGAAGACTATTACTGATTTCAATAACCTATGTGCAGTATAATAACTTTTGAGAAAAAATACCAAAAGCATTTTTAGAACAACTTCCTAAATCTTTTCAGGTGATTTCCATCCAAGAAATGAATTGAAAAAAGCTGGAAGAGTTATCTCTGTCCTTCTATTCCTTCTTCAGATCCATACCTTTTAATTCATTTATAAAGTATACTGAGTCTAAGTAGCATGTTATGGCTGCAGAACATTTTCAGATGACAGACATCTTCTTGGAGGCCTACATCTACCATAGTCCAAGTCTGACACATGTATACCCTATACAATCCAGTAGTTCTGTTCTCCCACACCTTTTTCCCCACAGTTCTTTCAAAAATGGTTTCTAGGAGAAATTTTCCTGACCTTAGAAGTTAGAAGCAAAAGAAATTACCATTTGTTCTGTCATTGCTTCATCTTTGTACTGACACCATTAAAATGTCAGATCCAACTTTCAACGGTTTATGGGCTGCTCCAGCCCAGTTCCATGACCAGCAGGGCAGAGGGATCTGCGGATCCGCGCCTCTGGGAAAGGGGAAGCAGGGGACCCCAAAATACTTGAAAACAACAGCACTGATCTGAGGTGGAACAAATTATTTTACTAAATATAGTATTAGTAAAATACAATGAGAGAGAGAGAGAGTCTGTTTGAATTGTATAGACCTCACCACAATGCTGGGGTGAGAAGTGCAGTCCAGTTGAGTGACTGAAGTACAGACAGCGAAGTGCAGACAGCGAAGAGCAGGCGAAGAAGGAAGATCAGGTGACCTTGCTTGGAGTTATATCCCCTTGCTGACAGCAAAGTCTCCTGGGGAAACGCAGCTCCTCTCCGACGGACGAACACCCGGCAGACACCAAACCCCACCCCCAATGCATCACATGATGTTATGGTGTGGAATACTGATGACCAAAAATCATAAAACCATGACACCAACAGAAAATAAAAAATTAATTTGCATGCAACTTTTACCTTAAAATAGAAAATCAGGACAATGTTTCAAGTTTTTGTGAAGTAAAACCTGTTTTTCACTGGTTTACAGAAGTCTATTTTGTCATGTATTAACTTATGCAAGATGATATTTAAAGATGTTACTTATAGAATAAAACCTTCCCAGCTAGTTTTATTTCTTTTTTTTTTTGAAGAATAATTCTGTTCGTACTGAAGTATACTCAAAATAGCATCGTCTAATTAGGAAATTGGAAGGACAGAGACAAATGTAAGTATAATGTAAGAAAATTAATAAGGACAATTAAGATAAGCAAAAAATTTTGTGCAAATATTATTAGTGGAAAAAAAATTTGGTGGAGAGAACAGAGGAACAGTAAGGCAGCAGTAAGTTAAAGGAAGAAGTCAGTGTACAAGAAAGTTTCAGAAAAGTGCAAGGTAGTAAATAAAAATGCAGGAAAAAAACCTTCAAAAATACAATATCATATGAGGCAAGGGAAAAATTGGTAAGTAAATACATGTGTTATGAAAAATCAATAATGCCTCTAAAAATAGAGCCCAAGTAGAATAGGATATGAGTAGATCAGGAGGAATAAAAAAGGAAGAGAGGTAGGACAGTGATACAGTAATGGTATGCAAAGGATATGATGGCAGCTTTCTGTGCTGAAGGAGATCAAAAAGAATGTGTGTGGTGCTTTCCCCAGCATCTGTAGGAGACTTTCGGATACACATTTAAAATTCAGTTTTAAACCTGAAATGACAGTTGTGATATCAGAACCACCCATATTTCTTGCATGTTCAAAGAAAAATTATAAACTGAATGTAGCATATAGTGTATGAAACAGCATTACATATGGTTCAGCCACATCTCACTTCCTCCCTTCCTCCAATAACATTTATCATTACTGCAGCAAACTTGAGTAGTTCAGGGCTTTAACTATTGAACAGTATGTTCTGCAACCTTCTTCTGGGGTGGAAAGGTGGGTAAGAATAGTGACTTATTTATGTTTTCTGTAATATATGTCACAGTTTTACAAGGAAGTGCCAGATCTCCTCTTCCTAATTGTCAGAAATCCCACCCGTTCACAGCAGCCTGATGAGCTGTTTGCTCCTGAAGTCACGCCTCCTCCATCTGCTCAGCTATCATTACCTGGCAGGACCTGCCACCCTTTCTTGTGTACCCACAAGTACATCCCAGGAGCTGCTTTTTCTGTGTGCTGGCCACCATTTTAAGACACAGTGCTGCTATTTAATGGCAAGGACATTAATGTTTAATGACTGAAACAATATTCATTATAGAATTCACCCTGAATGCACAAGACTAAAGATTAAATTTATGTTGCAAACAGCCTACTTGGGCTCAACCCCTTGAAAAGGCACCTATCCATGCTTTTACAAGTAATGTTCGTAAATGAAAATACATAAATTGTTATCTGCAAATTTTAATTAGGAGGAAGCTCCATTGGCTTTTTTGAATCTCTTCAATACCTATCAGCTGCAAATTCCATGTGGGCTAAAAGTTAAAGACTTTGTTAATTTTTAGTATTACCAGCTATTGCTTTGAACAAAACATTGTTTGACAAAGTATAAATAAAAGAAGTGGTAGTCTCATATGTCAAGTATTGACTGACTTGCTGGAAAATGTCCTCAGTGTAATGCTTCTGCTGTGACTAAAATTAATGAATAGGACACTTTGAAATATCAGATGACCAGAAAAGACTTCAGCAAAACACTGCATTGATAATTTTTTAATTAATTTTATCCCAAATCTGAACTACCTATAACAAAGGAATCCACAAACAGTTTCACTGCTTCAGCCAAGACTTTTTAGACTAATTTCACAGTGATATGTCTGTGTAATTTGCAATTTTCTTCATAGTGATGCACCAACGGACACAAATTGCTAATTATCCTGTTCAAAAAACAACGCTAGTGTTCTGCATTTCCATAAGAATGCTGACACTATTGGCCACATTGTTAGGAAATAGTGCTGCTGATCAGCATAATCTACTGCTAAGAAATCTGATTTTGCAGAAATATTTTAGGAAGAACGGCAGGAGTAAACTCCACAGTGCGAGTATTTCATATTATCAAAGAAAAGCTGGGAACTGACCAAACTTTTTTTTTTTTTTTTTTTTTAATAAATTAATGTAAGATAGTTCAATATTGATACACCAGAAATCAGTTCTTCCACATTTTTATGTTCTAAGTGTTCAGAGTTGTATCTTACTGTCATTCCACCTAGAAGTAGACATAGCCTTGTCACAAAAGTAGATCTGTCTTGCATGTGTGCTCTTTGTAGTGTTGAGGGTTTGGAGAAGTGGCTGTGGCTGCCATGCAGAAAGAGGAGATAGGAAATTATTTTTGTCCCATAAAATGTCTTTATGACTCTCTGCTATCTTTACTCTCTGCTATCTTTAAAATATAATGAAGTGACTAGGAAAGACAGAGGCAGAGAGTGAAGTGAGTTTGAATATCATTGAGCCACCATGTTAATCTAGCAGAAACATGTTTACTCTCATGGTGACTCCTCTCTTCCAGGCATAGTGGAATAAAAGAATAGATAGACCTCATGACAAAGAAGAGTGTTTATATGGAAGGCATGGGGACTGAGCAGAGCAGACTGAGCAGGTGGATGGCATATTGCGGTACTTTAGGATTCTAATAAGCAGGAAAGCATTGTCTCTGTTGGGCTTAATTGAAGACTGTATGCAAACACCAGCATGAAATTTATGTATTCATGTCACTGTCTTCTTGAACAAAAGACAGCTTTGGTGATTCTATCATTTATCATTCTGGTCAGTAAGTCAGCTAAGACACAATAGTCTTGTGTTTCCTACTTCTGGAACTTACTCTTCCACAGGAAATTGTTTTGATTTTTGAATTCTACTGTGAACTGAAAAATTGGCAGACAATCAATCTGACACAATGCAGCTTTCAAAACATAGAGAATGAGAAAAATCCACCAACAAAACCAAACAAAAGAAAAAAAAAAAAAAGGAAACAAACAACAAAACAACAGGCTAGATAATACTAAAATCAATTGGCAAACAATTCACAACATTAAAACATTCAAATCTGACCACTGAGCTGATGATACTTTAACCCCATTTTTTAGGATTTAGAATAAAATTAGCATATTCAACAAAGAAGAAAATGTTGAAAGAAATACAGACAAACAAATAAACAGTACTGTTTCTTCTCTGAAAACAGGAAACCAGATTGTAGATTTGAACTAGACTGCATTTTGTATCTTGTTTTTACTTATGGGAATGGCATGTAACTATTAACAATATATTGACCTTTTTGTTACTGCAGTTTATGTATTTTGCTTTGTTTTCTTTTGAACAGCAAAGTTAACTTTAATTGGGACTTTAACATTTCAGATTGAAAGACGAATCATAATTAAAACGAAATTGTATTAAATGCAGAACATGATTGAATGCAGCTGTTCTGCTTGAAAGCTTTTTAAATGGAAATTTATGTATCTAAGTAAAATCAGGTCTTCTGTAATTATGTTGACTTGTCCGATGAGCAGAAAGTCTCACTTTTGGACATTTGGAGGAATAGGCATGTCTTTTCAGTTAAATGTATCCTATTGTTGAATTTAATACTTTTATGCAGATGTTATTTAAAGAAAATCGTTGTGTCTCTCAGGAGGAAGCTGTTTAAAGTGATAAAAAAGTGGAATCAAGATTTGTTGCTGACTGTCAGTAAAACACATAGCACATGTAATTGATCCTACATATAAATAACTTTCATTAACTCAATGTATATTTTTAGCCCTTTGAGACCACAAACAAGTTTTAAGTTTTAAGCATAACATAGTAATTCAGAGCATTAGTAAAGTGACTAATACATTTCTGAAATGTGAAAAATTTCATCTTGGAGCTGAGATGGCCTGTAAACTGCAGTTGTTTTTGACTGACTGAGTGGCAGCTACATCTACAAACTGCCAGTTTCAAACAAGTGCACACTCTATTTACCTGCTTTTTTTTTGTTTGTTTGTTTGTTTTTCCTTTTTCCCCCATGTTATGTAGGCCAATGTCAAGAGGCAGCCATGTGTAATTACATGATTTAACCTTGACATTAAATGAATCTGTTTAAAAAGTCGAGGTTTATAGTTAGGACAGTGAATTTCCTTCTATGGCCTTGTATGATGGAGTGATGGCAATGGTAGACAGAGGAAGGGAACTGATGCAATCTACCTGGATATGTACAAAGCCTTTGACATGGTTCCACGCCAGATCCTTATCTATAAATTGAAGATATATGAATTCAAATTGTGGGTTCTTCTTCAGTGGATAAATAATTGGTTGGATGGTAACAGACAGAGGGTTGTTGTCCATGTCTCTATATCCAGGTTGGTGGCTGGTGATGAGTGGTGTCTCCCAGAGGTCCATCTTGGGACCAGTGCTCTTCAACACCTTTTTTTGATGATAGACAGTGGTACTCTCAGCCAGTTTTCTGATGACACCAAGCTGAATGGTGCATTTGACACAATAAAAGGAAGTGATCCCAACAAGAGAGTCCTGGGTGAACTAAAAAAATGAGCACCTAATGAAGTTTAACAGGTTGCATTTGGGTTTGGGTAATCCCAGATATAAGTAGAGACTGGGAGAAGAACACATTTAGTTCAGCACTATGCAGAAGAACTAAGGATCCTGGTGGGCAAAAATCTGGACATGAGCTGGCAGTTTGCTCTTGAAGCCCAGAAGAGCAACAGTATCCTGGGCTGCAACATAAGAGGAATGGACATCAGGGAGAGGGGAGGTGACTGTCCCCCTCTACTCTGACCCTGTAAGGCCCTATCTGGAATACCATCCAAGCCTAGGTACCCCAGTACAGGAAAGTTATGGAGTTGTTGGAGCAGATCCAGATGAAGACCACAGAGATGATCAAAGGCATGAAGGACCTCTCCTATGAAGAAAGGTTGGAGGAGTTGTGTTCTGCTTGGAAAATAAAAGCCTCCAGGAATACCTTATTGTGGTAGTACTTGAAGGAAGCTTACAAGCAGGAGGGAGGCCAAATTTTATATGGCCTGATAGTGATAGGAAAAGGGGGAATGGCTTTAAATGAAAAGAGGGAAGATTTAGGTTAGATATTAGGAAGAGATTATTAGGAAGAATTTTTTTTTACTCAGAAGGTGGTGAGGCACTGGTGTAGGCTGCCCAGAGAGGTTGTGAGTGCCAAATCCCTTCAGGCATTCACAGCAAGGTTGGATGGGGCCCTCGGCAGCCTCATGTGCTGACAGGCAATCCTGCCTATGGCAAGCATTTGGAAATAGATGATCTTTAAGGTCCCCTCCAACGTAACACATTCTATGATTCTATGAAGTGCTCTTGAACTGTACTGGTGGAAGTAATTCAATACAACATAAAACTTTGTTCCTTAGCACCTTCAGAATATCTATCAGATATATTGTTGTTTTCTTAAGGCTGAAATCTGAGTTTTGTAGAGTAGTTTGTATGGAAAAAAATGACTCCAGCCTATTGGGAATATAAGTTGTTCTGGGGCTGAAATGTGTCAATATAGTTCTATCTGTGAATAAAATTGATGTCTAGCTTTTTCCTTCTTCTGGATTGCATTAGCAAGGTGTTGATTAAACTATGATGAGATCTGCTGTTGCAATTAACACTAAATGAGATTTGTTAATTGGCTTCTTTTGACGCAGGCTATGGTTTTTCTTCTGCTACCTTCTGTGCTGCTTGTGAATTAATAGAGTAAGGATAGTGAAAATTGACTACAGAGGGAGCGACACTTCAAAATTCAGTCTAATTGTGACAGCTACAGCTGACATTAGAATTTAAATGAAGCAGAAGGAAAAAGATGTCCTATATGATTTTTAAAGCAGTGGTTAGCCAAAATGTCATTAGTATAACTTGTAATTTGGTTAATTAATATTGATATGTATGCTATAGAGAAAAAGAAAACAGCAGCAACAATGACAAGCAAAGAACATAAACAAAAGATACCTGATCTCTCCAGGACAATTTACAAAGGCATTTTCTTCTTGTTGGTGGAGGCTTTTTTCTCTTCTTTTTCTCTCCTTTTCTCTCCCTCTCTCTCTTTTTTTTTTTTTTTTTTTATTTGTGTGTGTGTGCGTGTCTGTGTGTGTGTCTTTAGTTTTTCAATAGAATGTTAAAAAATGAAAGAAGTGCAAAAATTATAGGAAGAATATAAGTCTAACTTATTTTTATGTTGGTATAAATATAAGTCACTTCCATTTAAAAGAAAGAAAGAAAGAAAGAAAGAAAGAAAGAAAGAAAGAAAGAAA
>JAPSGF010000068.1:3954252-4004079 GCA_035772895.1 Perdix hodgsoniae
AAAGAAAGAAAGAAAGAAAGA
This sequence comes from Perdix hodgsoniae, assembly GCA_035772895.1. Taxonomy (NCBI): domain Eukaryota; kingdom Metazoa; phylum Chordata; class Aves; order Galliformes; family Phasianidae; genus Perdix; species Perdix hodgsoniae. The sequence continues at coordinate 3,954,274 of JAPSGF010000068.1, forward strand.
AAGAAAGAAAGAAAGAAAGAAAGAAAGAAACATTGCAGAATGTGGTATCTGCAGAATGTCTGATACACTGTTAAAATTTGTTTGAAGCTGTATTTTCCCTGAGGAATTATAGATACTAAGATTAAACAAGGTAACTTAAGAGCTCTGAAACCTTGTGTTAGGGCAACTGGTCTGCAGACTTGAGTCTGTCTCTTGTGTTATGCTCTAGGCTTTTTATACTTTTACTGAATATATAAAGAGTATCAGGAAACTGATCAAGAAATATCAGCTCAAAAAAAAAAAAAAAAAAAAAAAGCAGGTGTGAGTAAGAACACTAGATACAAAATGATATGTGCAGAAAGTTTAAATGGAATGCACACAAAAAAATAAAATTTTAGATATGACAGATTGTGGAAGAGCATAGGGAGTACCTAAACTACACGTTCAAGAATATCATTTGGCTACCCTGTGGTCATGAATAATTTGAATAATTATATTTTTGACCAGAAATTGTACCAAAGTTCTGGAGACCATACTTTACAAGACAATTATGAAGATACTTACTTAGTATAGTGGAATTTTGTATACAGATTACTTTTCTTACAGCTACTTATCTACTTACCCTTAGATATTAAAGAAATAAACTGAAATAATGCTAAGAGATAAAGTCATGATGTCAGAACAATTCTAGGTGATGCTCTAATCTTCTAATCTCATTACTGATTGGAATCATTGGTACTGGTTTGTTGGTATTCATTTCCATTTAACCATCCAGTCTATATCATTGATATTCGGATGATTTGACAGCACAGTAATAGAGTTTTGGAATTATTCGGGCTTAGATTCCACTGAGGTCAGGAAGTGAGTTTTCATTACGATTCATTATGATTCAAACCAGTTGGATACATGAAGATAGCCAAAGTGACAAAATGTAGATTGGTTAAACATACTTTGTAAATCCAACCTGAATTCTAGCTACCGCTGTAGAATACTGTTCTCTGACAGAGATGCCTGAAACATTTTAGGGTGTTTCCCATGGTATGCCTGGGTAACTGAATCATTCTGCTACAGCTGCTATATTTGAAATATAAAATAGACATGACTAGTGTTTTGAGGTGATTCAGTCATTCAAACACATACTAAGAATGCTTCAGAGATGTCAAAAAACAAACAAAAAAAATTGTTAAGTGTGCTCATATCTGCAGTAAGTTCCCAGATTCAGACAACTTTACGTTTTTTGCATGTAGTTGTCTATATGTGTGAGAGAGTGATAGTAAAAACACTGCATTTGTAGCTCTGAGCAATAGAAAACTGAAGAAAAGCAACCTAGAAGATCAAGAAAGTGGGCAGATAAATAATCTATCGTGCAAATAACATCATAGAAAATTCCACCAATAAATATCCTAATGAAAAAGAAGTGAATTTCATTACGGATGTCAGTTAAACTTGTGAGCCATCTGAAAAACATCTATATTTTCACTCTTTTTCTTTACTTTGTTCTCTTTCATTAGCCATGTTAATGACATACATGCCATTTTCAAATTTGATAGGGATTAGATGAAATTGATCTCCAAGTTGTATGAGATATAGCAACAGATATAATGCTTCTATGCCATGAAAAGAGGAGACATAATTTCTCAGAGATTCCTTCCAACTTCATTCACTCTGTCGTTTTTGGAATTCTGTGAAGAGGATTGCATACCTTCAATTAAAGATGAAGAACAGTGAAATTGTGGAAACTATGTTCTATACAAACATGAGAAGGTTTGCTCCCTCTCTGAGGGGAGAAGAATGGGAGAGAGTATTTATGTCTCTAGGGATTGTATTTGACACATCTCTTTTGTATCTTTCACTGAAAGCCGGATACATTGAAGCTCATGGTGTTATTAACAGAGACACATCCACAAATAATAGGGGAGTGATATTGTAATGTTTTTACAGTGCTTGGAGGCCATAAATAAGACTTGTATGCTGTGTAAAATCATAACGTATAACCACTATCCTTCTGAATACACAAGCTTAATGCATGGGATTTGAAAACAGCAGGCTTTTCTATGATTCAGTAGATAAATTCTACATATTAGGAGTTTAATAAGACAAATCAACACTAAACATAAAGGATTAGTGTAAGGTGGTCCTTTTTAAGATGTGGAAAAGAATACTTGTTTATATGAATCCTATCCAACACATTTCCTCTACGTGTATTTGGAGAAGAAATGTGGGCAAGTAGGAGTACGAAATACAAAAAAACTTGAAGAAAAGTTTATGCTTACTAGAGGAAAAAATAAAAAAAAATATCAAAAACATTATCAGAACTAAATTTTCTGATAAAAAATACTAGATTGCATGAATAAAAAAAAGATGTAATATTAATGACTAATAATTTTTAATCTGCAAGAAACTCTCTCTTAGAGATAGCTGATATCATGAAGATACTGTTAGTGTATGTTGGTATATGTTCCTGATTTCCTTCTGAAACTTAATTGATAAGAAAGTAGAAATCTTCATAATTATTCCTTACATGTTTGATGTACCTTAGGTCTACCTGAAAAAAAAAAAAAAAGCAATAAGAATACACAAATGACTATACAGGTATAACAGTGACAACAACATCAGCCCTGTCATTACCAAAATGAATTTTATCATTTTCTGAAAGAGAAGTCTACTGTAATTTCTCAGCTGAAGAGCAAGGTCAAAAACAGTGAAAAGAAATATATTCTTTCTAAAATACACCCTGAAGTTCAGTCACAGAATAACTTCTTGTGAGCATGTTACTGTATTTTAGGAGCGATTAGGGGACCTGCCTTCATAATGCTTTATTTTATTTATTTATTTATTTATTTATTTTCCAGAAGGATTTCATTTTATTACTTTACAGACAGAATGAAGCCAAGCAAACAGGAAAGATTTGTATCCTTATTAGTGATCTTGTGAACTGTGTTTTAGGTCATTGCAAATCCTGCAGGTAGCTAAGTTTCATATGTAAATATATATATGCACCACCTATTACCAGGGCAGGAGAGCCTTGTTTCAACCTCGCATTTCTGACTCAAGTAGTATGATATTCCTCTAACCAGTGTGGTATTCCTAACCTGCATTTCTTCTTATTGACAGTTTTCTATACCTAGAAAGAAAACATGGAAAACGGGACTGAGAAGACAAATATGTGAAAAAAAATTGGAAGTTATGAGAGCTGCTCTGAAAGTAATACCTCCTGTCATTATATATATATATATAAAGTAAATGGTTGAATTTCCTTATAAATACGTACCCCATCAGAATATTTGGGGGAACTGTTGATTTTCAAGTTACATATTTTCATTTTGTCCAGTTCTGATATTGAATAGATAATAGATTTGAGAAATGTGAACTATATGATGGCTGCTCCAAAAGTTTTGCCTCCTACTTTATGATGTTGGCCCATGATGCAGGGCAGATGTTAGTCTTTGGCAGTAGAGATTGAACCGTCTCAACAATATTCCATTGCACGTTGTTTTCATGCAACTGATAACAGCAGAGGGGCAATCTGACAAAAAGGTATCTGACACAGAATCCACTGCAAAGCATAGTGTTCTAATTGAATTCCTCTATGTAGAAAAAATGACACCTATTGACTTTCATCGATGCTTGCTGAATGTTTATGAAGACCAAACAGAGGATGTGAGTAACATGGGCAGTGCATTTAGGAAGTGGTGACAGTGACAAGGAGACAAGTCACGTTCCAGTTGTCTACGTATAGCTGTCTGACCAGGAAATGAAGACTGTCTTGATAAGTTCATCTGTACAAATCATCAGATTATGACCAGGAAACACTGTAAAGAGCTGAGTATTGGCTTTGATGTATTGGAAATTATGCTGACAATGCTGGAATATTGTGAAGTTTTTGTCAAGACTGCTCACATAGGAACAGAACAAACAACGTATGCAATTTTGTCAGGACTATGGAACCAATACAAGTCTGAAGGGACCATTTCCTGGACCACATCATTACCAGTGACAAGGGGTGTTATCTCCACTACAAGCCAGAATCAGAACAGCAGTCCATGGAGCAGCAGCATCAAAGAAAAATTTTGAGATTGTAGTCCTCAGATAGTAAAGAGATGTGCATTGTCTTTTGGAATAGGAAAGATATTGATTCTTCTGGATTTCCTGGAACCCAGACAAAACATCAAGTCTGACTACAACATTGTGACATTGACTAAGCAGAAGACTTGAACTTCTAGTCAGGCAAGAGAAGGACATTTCTCTTGCAATGCCAGGTCCCAAACAAGTTTGAAAACTGTGAAGCACATTGCCAGTCATGGTTGGACTGTCCTACCACACTATGTTGTCTGGATTTGGCCCCTTTTGACTTCCATCTGTTCAGGCTGATGAAAGATGAACTGTGTGGGAAACATTTTCTTAGCAATGTTGAGAAACAGTGTATTGTAGGTGAGAATCTTCTCTATCGAATTGTGTTATTGTGCTCTTGTATCTTCTGTAGTTTCAATGGAAATAGATAGGAAGCATGAATTATGTAGATTAAATGATATTTCAAAATTGTAGATATTAGAAAATTATTTTATAAATTATATAAACATCAGGTTTCACTTCTTGCTTACTTTTTAAAGCGATCTTCTGATCTTCTCAGTCTGGTTCTTTTAGTTATCCTTGACTAATAGTGAGCTATGCAATACTGTGGATTGAGAGCAGGATCAAATACTCCAACTGTGTGTATATTAGAGAGGCAGTCACATTGGGTTACACAATTTATTTTGTTTAGTATTATGTACCAGAACCATCCTTTGTGGTGCCTAGGAAAATGAGAAATGTTTTTACAAGGTGAAAATTATGTATTATCTGCCTGGACAGGGAAGTTTGTTCTTTTACCAGAGCAATAAATGGTTATACTGAAGCACAAAAAATTGAGACTGAATCCTGTTTAAGGAAGTGTAGATATTTTAACTCCAAACAGTGTTATCTTTCTCTCTCTTGTTTTGAATAAAATTATTTTGGTCTTGTATTCAGTCAAGTATCGAAACAAGAATTTACACAATGCTGTTAATTTTTTAAAAGGTACTGCTGTCTTCCTGTTAACATCTGTGATGCAGTAGGTATGTTATGTATTTCTTCCTTCATATTCCCTTTGACCCATTTCAATTTTCTTTTTTTGACATTCTCTAAGGGTCACTAATCTTTCTTTCTAATAATCTTTTGTATCTCTTCTGTGTCTTTTTTTTTTCCCTCCTCTATTTTCTTCTATTCTTGATATGTCACCACTGAAGAGACTGTCTAATTGTTTACACAGTTTACTACTGTTTCACTGTTTTTTTGTTGTTGTTTTTATTACTATGGCATTATTTTTGTTAGTATTCTTGAAACTATACATTGTGGAATCTTCCAAGGATTAAAAATTTCAAACTCTGTTTATCCATTATAACTGAAGTAGCCATGTGGAGACCAGCAAGCAGAGTTATTAACACAACATACATATGCACACATTAATCATGTGCCGTTATCATAGACTCATAGAATCATAGAATGTCTTGGGTTGGAAGGGAACTTAAAGATCACCTAGTTCCAAGTCCCCTTTTGCAGGCAGGGTTTCCATCCCACTACATTAGATCATTAAAAGGGCTGTATACGATAAATGGAGCATGGAGTTCTGAAAACCTAAGCTTTTTAATAACAGACTTTTTTTTCCTACCTATACTGCATGTCTTTTTTCAAGCCATCTTTTTAAAAATATTCTTAGATGGCTGTGAAGTCCTCTATGTATACATGAATCTACATTCTTGTATCTATACTCTTGTAACACCCACATCCCCCTTGATGGCCATTCTTCTTCTCTATCTATAATACTAATAGCTTTCATTTATGATCCAGATAGAAGGAGGGAAGATTTGTTCAGTAATTTAACTTTGTGATTTTGGAAATCCACCAAATATTTGAATATTAACAAAGTGCCCTAAATGAGAACTTAAGATACTATTCAGTATCTGCATTAGACTGCCAGGAGTCCCATTAGGCACAGGATAGACACTCATTATATCATAGCTATATTTTAAAAAATACAAAATAACACAATAAAGTCAGTGTATCACTTTATATTGTATATATTATAGTTTTATTCATCAGCTAGTGTTTATTGAGCACTGGCAGAAACATGCTGAAAAGCATTTGGAATGTTTCTTGAAGCTGAATATGCTACACAGTTCTGTGTCTAATGGAGACTGATTTTATTCAGACATACCATTTAAAGAACAAAGAGAGCATTAAATGTTATAAACTCTTTGAAATGGGCTGAGTTTAGAATACCACGGGTTTTTTTTTCTGGAACATAGGCTAAAGTATTGGCAGTGCTACAGGAAATAAATTTATCATATTTTATTCACAATGATGCAATTTATGCATGTATCAACGAAAGAGAAATGGCTTGGGTAAGAAATATGATTCAGCTTTAAAAAATATCACATAGCATTGAAATTATGAAAGAGAAGTGAGAAAAAGGAGCTGTAATATTGATGAAGAGGGGCACAGCTGTCAGGTGAAACAGGAATCTTGGGATGAGACATCAGCTTCTGGGAGGTAGTATACTATACGCGTGGAGTAAAGAGATTTAAATTTTATGAAAAGCAGATGACTGCCGCTATGAAATTCAAGATGTCAGAAATGCTTTTCTTGTCAGTGAAGAAAAAAATCTTACTTTTTATTGTCCTACTGCCACATATCAGGATTGAAGAAGAAGTTTGTCACCAAGTCTTCAGGGTCTTTTCAGTGCTTTCCACCATTCAGAGGATATCCTAAACACCTAGGTCCTCCTTCCCAGAGCTCCATTCCACAAGTCCAAAAGTTTTCTAGTATGTTCCTAGCTATGCAAGAAAGTTTTCTAATAAGTAAATGTCCAAAGATTTCCTACTTTTCATTTCTCATTAGACATATAAGAAAAATGTCATATAAAAGTTTGGTGTTAGAAGAACTTAAACTATTTTCACTCACAACTGTCATGTTTCTAACAATGAAATATTCACTTTTAAAGTTAACTGAAAGAAGAGAAATATTTATCAATCCATGGTCAAAAGTCTTTTTAAAATTCTTTCTTTCAGATAGGGAAATATTTGATGTCTTAGCAAGAGTTTCTCCTTTGATAGATCTGAGATTAAATTCACTTTACTTTTTAAGTCCATCAAAGACTTGTGTGTGCTATCAACAGGTCAAAGAAGGCTAGAGCATTATCCTCAGTCCTGTACTCTTTCTTTGCATTTCTAGATATGGAATGGAGATGCATATGATCTGAAGGTAAGGCTATGTTCCCCTTCTTCAATCAGCTTCTTAAGAGATAGAACATATTTTCAGTCTGTGATCATTCCATTCTACAGTTATCCTTTAAAATAATTGTAATTACTTATTCCACACAGAAATCTCCCCAAAGTAAAGATGAGGATGGGGGAAACAATTTTTCTCATTGACATTAAAGACAACTACAGCAAATAGAATTGAGTTTATGTGGCAAGGTTTTGGTAGCAGGATGAGAAGCTGCTGGGGTGAACTCTGTGAGAAAAGGCCTTCTGGTAACTGATATAAGAACAGCCAACTCCAGCTGCTCTAAAATGGACCCATGCTAGCCAGGGCCATAAACAATGCTGATTGTACTTCTGCAATGGTATATTAAAGAGATGGAAAAAAATGCAGAACAGCAGCTGGGAGAGATGAGTGAAAAAATTCAGATAGAAACAGCTCTAGTCAGTGGAGCAGAAGGTGCTCCAGGCTGGAGCAGCAGCTCCTGGTAGCCTGGAAGAGGGTTGTGGAGGAGCAGGCCATCTCCCTGCAGATCATAGAATCGTAGAATGGCCTGAGTTGAAAAGGACCTCAAAGATCATCTAGTTTCAAGCCCCATGCCATGGCAGGGTGACCAACCACTAGACCAGGCTACCCAGAGTCACATCCAGCATGGCTTTGAATGCCTGTGCTGATGGGTCACCCACAACCTCTCTGGACATCCTGTTCAGAGGGTGTCACTACCCCCTATGTAAGAAATTTCCTCCGTCATGAATCTCCCCATCTTAGATCTTAGACCTCCCATGTAACCATGGAGGAGCCCATGGGACTGCGGTTGCTGAGGCCTTCAGGAGTCATGGAGCATGAGTACCCTGCAGGAGCATCCCAAGCTGGAGCCCATGGAGAGGGGCAGCTGGGGGGCAGGAAGACTGGGGGAGCTGCACCCATGAGGATCATGTGGGGCTGTGTCTCAAGGGTACATATGCTGTACATAGCTGTGTTGGGGTAGTTCTGGGAGAGCTGCAGCTTTTGGGAAGCCCATGTGTGTTCAGCGCATTTTTCTCCTTAGTCAATCAATTCTGTATACATTATGCCTGTATTTCCTGACAGCTTTTCAATTTACAGATTCTATAATATTTTTAATAATAAGTCTGCTTGGATTTGTAAAGAAAATATGACTTGGTACAATTTAGAGCAATCTACTATTTATTTTTTTTCTGCAAGCTATTTCAAATTATTTTGTGGTGATTTGGGTTTGTGTTGTTGAAATTAAATTATTTTCAAAAGGAAATATGAGATTATATTTTATGACTGATTGTATTTTATTTGTACTCTCTAAAAGCACGCTGTGGCAATAGCAATGTTTCTGCAGTAGCACTTAAGAAAACATATTCACCAGAAGATTTATCTCATTAAATACAAAATGTGTAAAAGATTTAGATGCTGAGTAGGTATTCATAGCCCAAGCATGTAATAATTGTCAGAAGAATCTGTTGCACAGTATAGATTCCTTTCAAGTTTTATTTCATGATAAATTCAGTTATACGGATTGTGTACTGTGAAACCGTTCACTGCTTTACAAAGTTAAATCATGAAGTTCTATTTCATATTCAGATGGAAACTAAGTAGCTGAATTCTGACCGTAAAGGTAAAAAACATTTATTTTCTAAGTTTATGCATTTTTATTTGGTGATGCATTTTGTCTTAAAGCTCTGAACTTTCTGAAGCTAATACTTTACCTTACAGGCATGCATTTTAATATTCATACTGTTTTAAAATGGATAAATTTGGGAGACCTCTTGGTAAATGCCCTTTTACCACATAATTTCATGCACTGCTATATTTATTTTTCTCATGTCTACTGTTGGTATCAACACAAGAAGAACAAAAGTAGTTCTGTCAATTGTCCTAAATTCTGAAATGAACAGAAATTGCCAACCAAGGCTGATGTCAATACTTTTTTGATTTAGGTAATTTTTCCCATACTATACGGCAAAACAGTTTAGTTGCATAAATTTACATAAAAATAAAACAAGTAATTCATCCCACAAAATAAGTTTCCAGAACAAGATGATAACAGACAAATATTTGGACATTAAAGAACTATCCCTGGAGGAAAATGAATCCATTTGATTCATTAATAATGAGAAAGTTCTCTTTGATCCTTTCTGATCCTGTTACATCAGAGAAAGCCATGAGAGACAACATCTTGTCGTGAAATGTGTCAGTTTTTGCCAGAATAGCAACCAATGCAGTTATATTTATAATCTTGAAAACAAAAATGTTAAAGAGATTGAATATCAGATCAAAATAATAGTTTTCAATGCCTTCTGTCTCCCATTCTTTAAATCACATAGACGAAATGCTCATGTAAAGTAAAAATATTCTTATATAAAAATATGATTTATTATTATTATTAATATATATATATATATATTAATAATCACACTAGAAGTAATATATTTTTTTGTTAGGAAAGGGAAACTCAAGATTGACCAAGCAGTACGATATTTTATGAGCTGTAGGTAACACGTCACTTGCATAGCAGAATTGATCAAAACATTCTATATATAATTTGTTGAGATAAAATTAAATACAATTATGCTAGTGAAGACTTCAGTTCCAACATCATGTTTTGATTTTTCATCAGATTGTCCAGGGAAGGGCATCTGTCCTCTGACTTAGTAAAAACTGACTGTTGGTGTTGCAACCATGGTTCAGGAATATATAATGCCAGTACACCTAACCTATTGGTTATAACTGACTTACATACCAGTAATATCAAAATATAAAATTCAAAGGAAAATACTAATTACACAGTATAATCTCTGTCCAGATTGTAAAACTGATCGGGAATCAAAAGAATGGGTACCAGCTGATATATTTTTTTTTTCTTCTCCAAATTAACTACATCAAAAAAAATAAGGAAAAACTATCATAGTAGTGAAATAAGCTAAAACTGATACTTTTCCAAATGAAAAAGCTTTATAGTGTGATAGTGTCTTCTGCAAGAAGCTGAGATCTTTAGTCCATCAGCTAAAGAGACGTGAACATTGAACATCAAAGGCTTAATAGACCCATTTAGATTTTACTTGTAATCTCAGTTTTACTTTACTAAGTCCATCTCAGAAGTAACAATATGAAAAGATGCTATTTGTTTATCTCTTAGAAATTAGCTTACAGCATAATCAACACAGAACCTAATAGAATAAGTTGATCAAGACTCACTCTTTCATATACATAGCAGTTCTTTGAGATATATACTAATATATAGGCAGATTAGATTTCAACAACAATAATTTTAACCTCTTCTAAAGGGAAGGAAAAGAGAAAAGGCTAGAAATCAAAAGTAAGTTTTCCTTTTAAGGCTTAGTTGTCTCAGTGTAACACCCATGTCTCCTCTGGTTAAAAATTTACCAAATGTTATGTTTAAAAGCATTGTTGGAAAAGATATTTCTAAAAATATTTTTAAGTATTAAATGTCTGAAATTAAGCCAAAATGACATGTGCATCAAAACCAGGTATAATGGGTGGCTTTTACTAATTGGAATCAATTTAGTAAGTGGGCAGTTCTCTGAAGAATATTAGAGATAGGCTGAGCAACCTGGGATTTTTCAGCCTGGAGAAGGGAATGCTCAAGCAAATCTCTCCCATTTGCATAAATACCTGATGTGGGAATAAAGAAAAGGGAGCCAGCGATGCCTAAGGATAAGAAGCAATGGGCAAGGACTGAAATGCAGGAAATCTCATTTCCAGAGGAACTTCAACACGCTTCAAAAATGGATCCACATGAAACTAATGGGGTTCAACACAACCAAGTAAAAGATATTGCACTTGGGTCAGAGATCAAATTCCAGATATATACACAGGCTAGGAAAAGAACTCATTAATCCTTTCCAAGGATCAGGACTTATCACACACTCCAAATTAGGCTAGCCCTTAGATGAGGTTAGGGAGGGGTAGAGCTCAGCTCTGACCCTTGTGGCTGCAAAGGTGAACTACTTCCACCTGTGCTCCCAGAGCTGGCTACACCCCTTCACAAGGTGCTCACTCACTTGTTCAGGCCATGACTTTACAGTTCCCATAGAACTACTAATTAGTCTTCCATTACTACATAGGAGAAGTGAATTGTTAATACATGCAGAATTGGGATAGTTTTGTATTTATTAGAGAACTGTTTGTCACAAGAAGTGATACAGTACCTTCCATTAAGATAAAGGCACTATGAAGCATAACAGGTAATAAAGAAGAAAATTGGCTCACCCCTCTCACCAACCAATGACAGCTCAAAAGAAGTGCAACCTCTATCCAGAGAGACGCTGTTCCTTTGGCTGCTAACCCTTAAATTAAGGTGAGGAGGGATGGATCCAGGCTCCACCCCTTCCAGTCACTCAGGTGTATTGTACACACCTGAGCTCCCTGAGTCAGCCAAACTTTCCGTACTGGTGCTCGAGTGTTGGTTCAGGTTGTGACTTGGTGATTCCACTGCAAGAACTGCAGAGACATTTCAATAAAGCTTTGTTTGAGGTTCCAAAAAATATTCCTTTCCATTCCTGCTCCCTGATAAGTGATGCTTACTTCTAATTCCTGTATTTTTCATTTTTTTTTTCTTTTTTTTTTTTGGCAGGTGAAAATTTTGGATCTGATCTGATAGTGTACTGGGTCACAAAACATTACATTCAAGCATTACGTTCAAATATGTTCTGAACTCTTATTTATTTTTGCACCTGTGACCATGCATCTCTAAAATGAGAAAGCTCTAATTCATAATCATACATGAGTTCTGTAATTCTGAAGTAAGATGATTGGAAGTCAAACCCATGTGTGAATATTTAGAAAAGAAACATTTGAAAGGGAAATTTTTATTATTGTCAGTTGCAAGTTTTGGACCTTTTCCTGAAACAATTTATAAATTAAAATAAATTATATGAGCCGATTCTTGGCAAGACTTCTGTAAATCACATAATTTAAGTATTTTGTGAGATCAAGTCATTTTTTTTAGCAGAGTTTTTAAATTGGCAAGGTATCAAATCATTTTGTGTTCTTATGTATGAAATACATAATACTTGGTTGTTTTGTTTGTTCGTTTGCTTCACTGAAAATTTTAATGTCTCTGTGTTTTTATAAGCTATAATTTTTTGTAACTATGGCAGATGACAGACTTTAGTTTTTGCAACTCAGTATCTCATTTCAAATGCCAATATTATATCCCACCATTGCATTTCAAAGAAAATGATTTTTTTTCCTTGCAGTGATCATCAGGAAGATTTATGTTTACCCCAAACCACGTAGAAGAGACAGTCCATTATCATAGTACTGAAAAAGTGTTGGCCAAGCATTCAGCTGAAATTTATTTAATGAATTTATATATATCTTTAAAACAAACAAACAAAGAAAGAAAACAAAACAAACAAACAAACAAAAGCAGATACCTCTGGATAATTTATGAAAATATTTATTCAATACATTATTCTTCACACAGAGCCAGACTCTTCTCAGTGATGCTCAGTGACAGAATGAGAAACAGTGAGCGCAAAATTATATGCAGTAATTTCTAGCTAGACATATGAAAAAGAGTCCTGCTGTATAGGTGGTCCAACAGCGGACTGGAGTAGACCATCAGAGGTGCCTTCCAACCTCAGCCAATCTATAAGTCTGGGATTCTTATACATTATATTTTATGATGTTAAGAGATTAATATATATATATATATATTTATCTTGATCTGATCACACAGTAAACTGCTCCTTTAAACTGAGACTGTTACGCCTGAAATGCAATTTTATATTTAAAGTCAAAGTAATATGGATTGTGTACCAAATAAAGCACTTTTAATTTTTAAGTTCTACAGATCTCTGATTTGCCTAAAGAATTCTTTCGTATGATATTATTAACTAGAACACAGAAACAAAAACATGAAAATTGGAATAACAGGCACAAGAGATGAAAGACACACTGGTGAAGGTGAAGTGTTATAATTTCAGTGATATCCCACAGGAATTGAAAAATGGTAGATTTTCTGAGTGAAAGGCCACCCTTTACAGACAAAAAAAAAAAAAAAAGTAAATGAAAAAACTGTTAAGTCAATTTCTTTGAATCATCTGGGAAGGTGCAAATCAAATCATTACAAGTCACAAACTTGGCAATTTTGACTTGGTGGAAAAAAAAGCTAATTTGCAAGTATTTAGTGGTAAGAGTGCAGATAAATGCAAATAGAACTGTAATAACGAAATGAGAGACCCTAACAATAAAATCCTGAGAATACAGCATCCAATATTCACAAATATTTGCCACATAGAGATAGATAAGATGCATGCCTTGGAAATTTATAAGAAAAAAAATAGATTAATGAGTAATGTCAGAATATAAAGCTCATAAATATATAATCCTTTTATTTTTCGAAAGATGTCAAAGTTTGCTTAGAATCTCCATTTTTAAGCACAAAGTTCTAATTTTGCTGAAAAAAAGCTGAAAAAAAAAATACATATTATACACTGCGTCTTAATTTCCAGAACATGATTTTGTCACTTACTCTCTGTTTGTTTCAGAATTATAAATATTATGTTGGTTATGATGAATAACATTTAGGAATACAGCTGAAATATTACATGTATTTTGTTCCAGAAATTGTACTGTATTGTATTGTATTTGGTACAGAAGTAATATGAAACACAAATCCTGAAGAGCAGAAGGATGATTTTCAAATAAAATAATATTTTGATAACAGATTGAAAAAGAAATATGCTGTTTTTCTGTCTGTTTCAAAGACAAGTCACTTAATCTCCTTAGTCGATGTTCACTTCAATTAGGTAATAGATTTATGCACTCCCCAGAGACAGATCTTAAGGATGTTAGTGATGCACAGACTTGAGTGAATTTACTCTATTAATTCCTTATCTGAAAAAATCAGTATAATATCCTCTCTACCTGCAAGAAATAGATACATTTTAATAATATTCTCAATTCTTCACAGACTGCAGGTCTGGGGACTGTATTCATACAGTTCACTGTGTGAGGTTTAGAGAAGGCCTGCTCCAAAACCATGTGAATAATTGCATACAACTGATCCATCAATTTCAATGCAAATTATAGCATGATGTACCTCAGCTAAAATTGTTTTATCTTGTAACTGAACATCCCTAGTGTGTACAAGCACACTTCTCAGAATATTTTTGAGTGCTGTGCTTTCCATGTGTGAAAAGAACGGAAGAAACAAACAAACAAAAAACAAAACAGAAAAAACAAACAAACAAACAAAAAAACAACCAATAGTTCTCACACATACTTTTCAGGCTAAAGTGATACAATTCAATGAATTTCTCTGTTCATGCTGAAGCACTGCTTGAACTACTGTGACTCATGGAACTTTAAATATTCCTTGTCTTCTCTGAGAACAATTCAAGGCCATCAGATAATGTGGCAGCTATTCATTTTGCAACAAAGCACACAGCTCAGTAGCAGAGATGGAAGATTTAACAGAAGAAACACTCCTAACATTCTGTAGAAGTACTAGCAGCCCACTGCTGATATTTTCCTGAAATTAATGTGCAGTCTTTATTCATTATTCACTCTTTTCCTTTCAATTGAAATCCGATGGGGTGGTGTGTGGGGGCAAATAATAAAAAGAAAAGACAGTCTTACTTTAGTAGTTCTTACTTCACCACTAACAGACTTTGACTCAAGTCTTTGTGTTAAGTCTGATATTTTCCAGTTGATTTTTATTGTATCCCTTTTAGGAATCCTTTTTAATTCTAAACTTTCATGTAAAATTTCCTTTTGCAGTGAATTCTAAAATCATATATTTCACACAATAAACTTGTATTTGTTTTGTATTTCCTTTCTTTTTTATTTATTTATTATTATTTTTTAATTTTAGTTTTATATTTAGTAAGTTGTTCTTTTGATATTTCAAAGAATTTCGCCATCTGCACAGTCAAGAATCACTATATCCAGCATTTTTAATAATATATCACTAAATGTATACAGTCATAACAAAGTTTAGGTTAGGAGGGAGTTGCTGAAGTCATCTAGTCTAAAATTCTGCTCAAAGTACCAATGATTTAAAAAAAAAAAAAGATAAATTTCTCAGTATTTTGTTTAACCACAGTTATAAAATCTCCTGAGAAAATTTCAGTGCCTCACTCCATGTGCATCTTGTTGCTGTGCTTAACTGCTCCTACCTTTTTAAAAAATTTAGTCCATTCAGAATTTCCCTTTTTGCAAGTTGTGTCAAGTGCCCTCTGCTCATTCTGTGAACAAACAGCCTGCATGCGTAGTTTCCTCAACAAAATACTAGGTTAAAGAAAGCTACTGTTAGATTTCTTTTCTCTTCCCCACACTAAACAAGCACATTTCCCTTTGTGTCTGCCAGGATTTTATTATCCTGAAGATAATCCAATTAATTTGCACAAATAATTTACATCACATAAGTGTAACTTCGACAGGAGTAATACAGAGACTTTGAGCAGCCAGGGATGAGGTTAGAAAACTTAAGCATGGATAGAATTGAATCTGACCAAATATATCACGGACAACATGAACAGTTTCTACGTCAGTGACAAAAGGAAAAGCTGTTGAAGTGGAGGTTAAATAAGCAGACAGTGAGGTAGACTGAGAACTAGTTGACCAGATGGATGCAGAAGGTAGTAGTCAGCAGTTAAAAGCCTAGTTGGAGTCCAGAAAGAAGCAGGATACACCAGGAGTCAATATTGGATCTAGTCATGTTTAACATCTTCATTACTGACCTCAGTGATAGAATGGAGTGTAACCTCAATAAATTTGTAGAACTAAAATTGGGGGGAATGGCTGACTCAACAGAGATCTGTGTAGCTATCCAGTGGGACTTTGACAGGCTGGAGAGGTGAGATGACAAGTATTTTGTGAAGGAGTAGGCATGCAATATACAGTATGCAATATGATAAATAAAAATATAAAGTATGAGGTATAAAGTATAATATAATATATACTATATATGTTATATGTTATATAATGTACAGTGTGATATAAAATAATTTGTTGTATATTACATGTACAATATATCATCTGTTATATGTAATAGATAATATATGTATAATATATATATTGTATAGAATATGCAATGATCTATAGTTTGTAATGGGTAATATATGTGCTATATAATATAGAGTGTATAGTATGTAGTATAAGGTTATATAGTGAATAATATGCAACATATATACGTTAAAATATTGCATATTGACTCATAATGTTATTAAATATAATATTCTAAATAAATAAATATATTTTTTCCCAGCAGGTTCTATATTTTGCTATGTTCTTAGATTTCTTTTGATGAAGGAGAAAATATTTTCTTT
The DNA here is from genome assembly GCA_035772895.1 of Perdix hodgsoniae. Lineage (NCBI taxonomy): Eukaryota > Metazoa > Chordata > Aves > Galliformes > Phasianidae > Perdix > Perdix hodgsoniae. The sequence goes on from JAPSGF010000068.1 coordinate 3,970,842, forward strand.
AGCATTTCAAAGTACCTCTCAGTCTTATTATCATTACTCAGCTAACTGTCCTGTACAGTCCACAGTGAAACAGAAATATCTTTCCAATTTCCTTGACAAAACTTTCCTTTCAAAAGTTTCTTTCCCATTTATTTATCTGTAGCACAGAAAGATATAAGCTGTCCATAAAAGGCAAAGAAAAACTGATCACAGCACTTTGGACAACAGCAACAAATAAATTAATTCAGAGAAAGGTTACAGAGCTCTTATTCACTCTGGACTGCACATACCCACAAATACCCTCCTTCCACCTTTGAGTGTTAGCTAGCCAAATAAGGACAATTGAGGTCAGAAGGAAATGTATCTTCCATCCTGCCTCAAATGGTCCTCAGTAATGAAAACCTTAGGAACATCTGAAGTATGTTGCATATTCCTATGCACTCAGTGATGTATCTATTCATGTAAACAAAGATACAAGTATATTCTTGTACAGTTTCATTTATTTTCACAGTTATAATTTTAAAAGTTTGAACTAGAATTAATTTGTAATTGTAGGAACCTTAGTAATTCTACTGATATCTGAAAAAATATATTACATAATAAAACACTTCTAAATTTAAATATTGCTTGCCTTCATTCTTCATTGATTTGGTATTTAAATACCTCTCTAGAAGTTTTTTATAACAACATAGACTGTGCCATGTTATTTGTCCAGGTTTTTCTCTAATGTAATATTTTAAAAACAGAGAACTCTTTTAATTATAATCAGTATAGTATGGTCCATATGAAAGTTAGTTATGGATGTAGAAAATAAAGAAAAGCTAGAAATAAAGTGATTTAAAAGTTCCTTTGTAGGCAGGTAATGAGTAATGGAGTGTAATAAGGTGTTTTTGCTTTGACCATTTAACTGCTTTATATCTTAAAGGACAGTTTTGCATTTCTTAAAAACAAACAAACAACAACAAAAAACAGAAAACCCCACGAAAACCAGCTATACAAAATATTTTTTAACTTAAAAAGAATGAAGTTTAGTTGTCCTTCAAAACTTCATACTTCTTTACCTCAGTGGTCCCTTCTGGAAACAGAAACTGCAAATTAATTATGCATTTAGTAAAAGATCTACTTCTGTTATCTACTTCTGAGCATGGCTGTTCTCAAATAAACTGTACTGCAGGAATCAAGTTCTGAGTCTTCTTTCTCTTCTAACTTCTTCATATCATTTGTTGCATTTTCAATGAACACAAAAGATGTAATGCAGTGGGAAAGTAATCCCCAATCCAACAGTGACAAAAGCATAAATTACTGCCTCAGTCAGAAATGGAAACAAAGACAAGAGTTTGTGGGGGGAAATCCAAACACAGCAACAGCATTTATTATAATCTCTATCTAAATGCAGCAAGGAATCTTTTGGGAATTTTACTTTACTTACCTTACTAACAACAATTCCCTTTGATACCAACATTTCTCATATTTTCTCATATATTTCCTGTGGCCTGAACCAATTATGTTTATCTTGTGTGAACGTGATACCAATGACCTAACTTTACTCCTTCATTAAAAGTGTAGAACACTGATATCAATCTCCTTCCAACGTAAAAGAGTACCAACAAACAGTAGCCTTGTATCATGGAATCACTGTAGCTCTTGAGTTACAGACACTGAAGAAATTACCTTCTAGATGTCTCCATATTTAAATAAATAAATAAAGTGAAATTAAATAAAACTTTTGCTGCACAGTAATCTTTCAACTTAATGCTCTCACTGAACACGAATACAAAAACAAGATAAGTTTCTATTTAAATGGTCCAGAAATAAGATTGAGTTAATAAAAACTGTAAATTAAAAACTGTATATTGCTGTGCAAATACAGGAATAGCCAGGACCACAAAGACTGAGGAGAGAAATATGAAGATTTGAAGCAGTATGGAACAACATGTCATCTCATCAAACCATAGCAATTTATATTACATTTTTTGTTGTTGTTGTTTTCCCCAGGCCTAGAAGCATTTAATTAACACCCCATGTAAATGACATTATTTGAAGTCATAGCACCAATAAAATCAATGGTAAAGTTCTTAGTGACATTGTGAGTGGCACAGTTTCTCTACTGAGCCGTTCAGAAGTTGTTCTGAATTAAATTTTTCTTCATATTCCTATTACTATTAATTAAATTTCTTCATGAAGACTTCAAAGAATATCCTTTATCATTCACTAGACACAAAAGAAATCTAGGCAGACAGACCATAAGGATATGTAGAAGGTGACAGCATCTGTTTCATTAAAGCTATCTGATCAGGGGCCTCTTCAGTGCAAATGATAGTACAGGGAGAAGGGATTAACAAGAGGATACTGGGATATGAATCTGACATACATGGGACAGAAGAGCCATGCCAGGTGCTGAAGAAGGCAAAAAGTCCTGTGTCCATTCCTGACAATTCCCGACAATTCCTAATTCCATTCCTCAATTCCTATTAGAAAACTTCAGGTATAACTCTGGAGAGGGCCAGACTGGATAGACTTTGTAAATCATATGTGGGAAACAAGAACATAGGGATTTCAAATCAAGAGTGTCAGCAGAACCATGCAAAAAACAGGAGGAAGTGATCAGGTGATAGAGCTGGGAGAAGCGGTGGAGAAACAGGCAAATGTGTTACGGTTCTTGGCTGTGTGCAGACACAGACAGTCTATATATTCATCTGATTCTGCCCTGAGCCTTGTTCTCACAGTCTGATCTATCTCTTCATTAAATCTTGTTGCACCTGCACCATCTCCTTCTACCTACTGTGAGGCTGTTGTAGGGACAGTCATAGCTGCTGAGGGGCCTGGGAGGGTTTGGGGCCAGAGGCTAGAGTCAGACAAGGAGTGAGGAGTCCCAGGATGGAAGTGGCAACAACTGGAGCTGGTGGGATCTCTGAGACACTCATTAGAAGTGGGTGGGAGTCACAGGCACAGCTCCTTGGATAGGAGAAATGTGCATCCCCAAACCACCTATGTGGTGGGTGTGAGGCTTTGCACTGAGAGCTGAAGCAGGACTGCATTCACAGTTCATATGGCTGGCACTTACTGCTGGGTGCAAGCATCTGGGTTTCTCCAAACCTAATAGTAGACAAAGGAACCAAGCAGACAGTAGGGCCATACCAGTATTTGGGTGACCTATCAAAATGAGGTGTTCCTTTAATATAGTTCATTGGTGTCCTTCTTTAGAAAGGAAGTGTATGACCGTTTTTATTTTCAGATTTTTTATATTCCTACTTCAACTGCATTGTAATGGATGTTAGAACTCAGGAAAGAATTCACATGCAGCATGCCTTCATGTATCTTGAATAAATGTCCTCAGTTCAAAGCTGCTTTGAAAGACTGTTGAAAAATCACCATATTGTGTCTTTTCCAAAAGGTGTAGGCAGACTTGAAATACACTGTAGAAAGGTAAGTGACTCACCTGAAAAATATGACCATAAACAAGTAGAGATTACACATGCAGACTGTGTTACAGGATGTGCTTGTTACAATTCCCTATAGATGATGCTTTAAAAAGCTAGCTATTCACTCACACGACCTTGCTGAGATTGAATAAGAGAAGAAAGAAAAAAAAAAATCAGATACCTTACATTGAGTACATCCATCAAGAAATATGACAGGTTTGACATTTAAAATGTGAGTGGCGTGACAGTTACACAAGATACATCTTACAGCTACGCCAGTGGATTTACACGTTTGCAAGAAGTCTGAATTATGTCTTCATGAGCAGGTGGTGTTTTCAATGTGAAACTCTTCTAAAGCTATCATTCATAAGACAAAAAAGATATACTTTCATAGATGACAGATTTTATATCAAGTTCTGCTTCAAAACGGGTAAAGATCTGAAAAATCATGCAATAGGTCATATCTGGGTAAACATACATCAAGATGTTTACTATATTAAATTGTGAAGAATGTGCTTTATTAATAGGCAAAGTGAGGGGCTTTTTTTTGGTTACTGCTATTTTTACGTCAGCAACAAACAGAAAGCAAAATATTACTGATGTTTAAGGAGGTGTTTTGTAGTGTTTTTTGTTTGTTTGCAAAAGATGTTCTTATAAAATGTAGCCAAATCAAAAGGGAAATTTTCCTAAGATCAAAGATTAAATGTGTAAGGATTCAAGGCCAAAAGTAAAGATTTTGAATCCTGTAATACATGTAAGAAGCTGAAATAGACCTTGACATAATTTAAAAATTCAAATATCACATTTTCACTCAAACACGTGCTCAGAGCTAGCTCCAGAAGTACCTAAACACTATATGCACAATACCTATGAGTAATGTACTTCCATAAGTTAAAGTAATTCTGTCCTACAGACAGCTTGGTGTATAACTGTTCTTCAAAATAAACAGATAATATTATAATTGATTTCACAAGCACATGTTAACAGAAATGTCATATATTCCTGCTTCTCTTATGTATGCTCTCAGTGTGAAACTGAGTGAACTAATGAATTTGAAGAGTGAAAGCAAAAGAGGCTTATAATTAATGTTAATTAAAATCTATTGAAATCCATTCAGAATTAAATATAAGTGGAAGAAGGAACTGAAAAGAATCTTAAATTGGCTTAGATTGGAGGGGACCTTAAAGAGCATCTGGTTCTAACATAAATGTATAGCTATGGTTGAGAATGATATCACGATTAAGAATTCAGTATTTTAGAAAGGTATAGGAAGAATCCACGATGTAGAAGACTTTAAAAAAATGTATTAATATGAACATGTTAAGATTGCCAATTGGATTGTGAGAACAGTAACGGAAGTTACATTGAAGTTGTTATTACAATAGTATCAAAACAGAGAGCATAGTTCAACTGAGGAAGAAGTAATGAAAGAATGTCTTTTCTGAAAGTAGTGACACATGAATTAACAATTCATTAGCCATTAATTTTATTCATTATGTGAAGCTGAAAACTGCACTGTGACAGTAAGATATAAATGAGGATTATTCATAAAATAGGCTTCTGAGAACTTACACGTCTTGCAAAAAAAGGTGTGGGGAGAGAAGAGTGGGTATATACATGAAGGAGTCACATAGGTGCATGTCTGTTAGTCCATACTGAAATACTGTGAAACACTTTGAAACTAATATTGAAAGAAATGCGTACAGAGATGGGTGGGTAGAAGAAGGGAAAAAACAAATTTTATGTGGCTTTCTAAAGAGTACTCTCAAAAGTCTCATTTCTCTGATGCATGCATACCTGCCAGCATCAAGTGCTCATGTTTACTTCATTTACATCTATATACAAAACTTTTAATTACAGTCACCTGAAGCTGGGATTTATGTCCCTGCTGTACTTTGCAACAAAATCCTAGAGAATGCAAAGCAGACAGAAAAATTGAGAGAGCAGATGTGTGTGTTTGCCTCTTCATGCATATTACGTTTGATGGACAGTGACTTATTCATCACATTTCTCTGACACTCAGCACTGAAGTGAATAATCTTTGCCCTTGTGTCAGATAAGAAGTCTCCTAAAGTAACCATTTATTAACCAAACATATTTGTTTACTCAGCAGCTCTTTCTCCACCTATCAAACTATATTCTGAATATAACTATAACGAGGGTAATTAAGAAAAGATAAATATCAATTTCATAGTCGACAAACATAACTTCTAGTGGCTTCTCTGGTGCTTTCTGTGCAGTAATATAGGGTTTATGAAGTCTATCAAACATTTTTATTGATCATACCACTCAATTCGAGGTTGCTTTGCACATTTATGGCACATCAGCAATATGTTCTGCAGTAAATCTGTGAAATTACTACTAGGTTAGGTATTATTCTATTATTTTTCTATTATAAATCCAGATTTCTATGTGCAGATATACCTCAAACTTATTTTTCATAAAGATAATATGATGTATATATTATCTAATACACAATCTAATACACACAATGTCTATATTTTACATTTCTCTTTATTACAAAATCAAGTTTATTGATTCTGTTAGAGTGAAAAAATATTTTTTTCATACTTGACAAGATGCACCCTCTATCTGCATGTGAGCTAAAGAGTTAGGGTAGACATTCCTGCCTTGTAAACTCATGAGGTCACATAAGTTTAGAATAATGCCCCAGCTTAATTTTAATTAAAAAATATATGCAAATTAAATCTATGATTCAATTAATAATAATAGTGATAATAAAGTGTTGATCTAGAGCAATTTAATACTGCAGGAGACAGATATAGAGCTAGATAGAGCAAGTTCTGACTCATGATTTTATGTGCATATTAATAATGTTTTCTACTTAATTTAAAAACATTGTGCTATTTCCAAAACTTTCAACTGTCCGAGTACTGTACATCTTTGAAAACACTAGTGAATATAGACAAGTACATAGATAATACCAGTCAGCATTGTGTAACTAATACTCTAATGACATAAACAGTGGCATCCAGTGTGCCCTCAGCAAGTTTGCAAAGTTGCAAAGTTGACAGCAAGATGAGTGGTGCAATTGATACAACAGAAGACATGTAATTCAAGGGGAGATTAGCAGGCTTGAGAAGTGGACCTACATGAATTTGAAGTTCAACTACTGCAAGATCACTAACATCAGTACAGGCTATGTGATGAATGGATGAAAAGCAGCTCTACAGGATCTTGGGGTTATTGATGGATAAAAAATTAGGTATGAGCCAGCGATATTCACTTGCAGTCTAAAAAGTTAATTGTACTTGAGCATCAAAAGAAACATGGCCAGCAGTTCAACAGAGGCAGTTCTCCCCCTCTACACAATTTTCTTCACATGGAATATCCCCATCCAGTTCTGGGATCTCCAGTAGGAAAAAGCTATGGATCTGCTAGAGAAGGTTGGGGTCATTTGTCCTGCAGAAAAGAATGCTCTGGGGAGACCATATTGTAACCTTTCAGTAGTTAAACAGGCTTACAAGAGGGATGGAGAAAGCTTTTTTACTAGGAGTTATAGTAACAGGATAAGGAAGAACTGTTTTAAACTAAAAGCATGTAAGTTTAGATTGTATAAATGGAAGAAAACTCTTACAGTGAGGGTGGTAAAACACTGGCATGCTGGATTGTTCAAAGAAATTGTTAATGTTCCATCACTAGAAGTGTTCAAATACTGGTTGGACAGAACTTTGAGCAACCTATCATAACAAAATATGTCGTAGTATATGGGAGTAGTAGTCAGAGGATCAGGCTAGTTTTGGCAGTCCCTGAAGAGTATCCCTGATCCAGGCCCCTAGCAGGCAGCAAGATTCCCTAGTTCTCATTGATAGGGTTAGGGTGCCCCTGTCCTCTGAACCAAGAAGTCACTCATTATGATGACTCATTTTTACTTCCTGGTTGTCCTGCATGGTTTATAGTTGGACAAAATGTTTTGCTTGTATGCAAATTTGGCTCCTCTTCAACTTCAACGGCAGCAGGCCAATTTTATATACATAAGCTGTATGACAGGACAGGAGCCTTCCTCTTCATGGCAGAAGTCACTAGCTACAATCCTTCCCTTTATAAAGAAATTTCATTTACCTAAATAGCCATGGTAGACATTGGCTACATTTCTACTGCAATTGAGCCCTGAGGTTTTTCAGGCTGCTGTGGTTCAGAAAAGATCCTGCCTATCTCCCTTTCATGTTGTTTGATGCTGCACAGCCTGCTCGCTTCCTGTTTTAAGTCATTATCTTGATTGTATAACTTGCCCAGAACAGCACACCCTCTCCAGATCTCAGAGAGAGGCCCCAGGCAGCATATGCAGTGTGGGACTTGGGGAAATGCACTTGCCATCTAAGGTCCAACTACGTGGAAGCGTCCTGCCTAATATGGATAGCTGCTCCAACACTTGCTGTGGAAAATAGCTCTATCAAACTTATAGAAAATGCTCTTTCTGATGGGTACTGAAATAAGAAAGAAGCAATCATGTATCTGTCATGCTTTAAACCTCTACTATTTACATATAAAAGGAATGAAATTTCTACTTGCTGATTTTATGATTGAAGTAAAATCTTTTCTAATAAGGAACGGAATAAAAACAGTAATAAAAAATGGATACCCTAAAATAAAGCATACTTGAACTTTTTATGCATTAAAATAGAAACAAATTCTGATTTAAATCTTAATCACAGTTACTTCCCAAACATGAAAGTCATTGCCATCAAAAAGTAAAATATAAAACTCTCAAACTCTCAAAATGTAAAACTTAAACTCTCAGAAGACAATAGCCATTTTTCTAGATTACCAATTTATTAGATTTTCCCATGCCTCATAATAGCCATACTAAATGATACATTTACACAAATACTTAAATACTTAATACTTCACAAATACTTCTTTACTTCTTAAAGTAGCCTAAAAAAAAAAAAAGTTGAAATTATTGAAATTATTGTCTCTATTAACAAATACATTTTGCTCATTTATTCACTTATTAAATTTCTGAATTTCAAATCCTATTTGAAACAGGTTTTTCCCATTGTTGCAAGAACTTACTGTCAAAGCCCACTGAAAATAGGAAGAAACTGGGACCACATGAGCTTGATGCTTCATTCTGATGCCCTAAATGACATTGTTATAAAGTGAAATATTTTATCTACTCTAGGTTGAAAATCTTAGATCTGCTATGGTGAAAGAGAATATACTGATAGAGTCTTCCTTATACCCTAGTGTTTTATTTTATGCTATATTTTGAAATTTTAACATTATATGTAAACTAGAAGTATCTAAACAGCACTCTAAGAGTCTAAGTTCTGAGTCTCTCCAAGTCTCAAAAATAAAATTCTGTTACATATGATAAAATATTCCATCATTAGTATAACTATCACTGAAAAGATTTTAATCTCCACATTTGTAACAACTACATAATTATGCTTCTTAAATCAAACAAATAAAATTTTCAGAGAATAATGACAAACTTGATCATTGAGTTTACATGCACCTGGACATACATAAGAAAAATTTTAAAAATCCATATTTTCTTGTATTAATTTGGGAATGTAAAAATGCTATATTCCGATAGATTCAGTAATATTTAAATAATAAAATTCATTTTCAGATTTTCATTTCTTATTATAAATTATAAGAACAATCTGATGTGAAACTGTCATTATCATAGTTTCATTTAATAGATGATCTTAAAAATAAGATTTTATCAGAGTGTCATTTTCCCTTCATATTTTAAAATATTCAGTGAGAATGAAAAGTCTCTTTTTGTTCATCAGATAAGGAAAATATTTTTTCATCATTTTATCTTTTTGCAATGAGTTTTCATGATGCATATTCTCACAGTTCTCATTGTTTGTCATATACACAAATGCATTAATTCTGTGCAAATCCACAAGCAAATCTTTATGATCCTTAAGTCTCAACCTTAATCTTAGTCTTTCACTACAGAATAAAAATATTTTATTGAAAATAAACTGCAATAAACTGCAGGGAAAATAAATAAATTATTAATATTCTTATGTTCCAAATAAATGCCGAAGCTAGTATTTAAACAAAAATTAAAAGCTAAAACTTAATTGACTTGTCAAGAGAACTAGCTCTTCTTACAACTGCAGCTTCTGACAGTGCTTATGCAATTTCACAATGATTTCCTAATCCTTTGGGCAACAGACACGCTAAAAACAGATCAGTACTTTTTGAAGGAAATCTAAGCAATAAAAATGAAAATGTCTTCAAGAGTATCTCAGGCATGTTAAATAAATCAATCAGTGTTATCTATAAAATAGTTTTAGGTGGAAAAGTGCTGAATTTTAACGAGGTTATGGAACAAAACTCTAAACCAATAAAATGTAACAACACCTTGGGACTGAGAAATGAAAACAATAACATTATGGAATTTCAGAGTACAAAATTTTATTACAATGAGAAGTAAATAGCCCTGAGAACACTAGAGCTACAAGTTATACTAAAACTGAGCAATCAATAGTTAAACATTGCTGTCCATACTTGAATATGTCCAAATATTTCTTTAAATAAAATAAAATAATTCAACTGCCAACCGTCAAAATTTTCATTTGCATTGGGTATTTTCTATTCTGATGCAGATAAAATCTGTCACAATATATGAAACACCTTATTACTGTACTTCACAAGTCAATAAAAACTGAACGGTATGTTTCAGGAAAGTCAAAATAAATATAAAACTTTATCACATAACTTTTTTTTGGTTTTGTTCGGTTATTCTAAAAGCTATTCAGGTGTTCTAAAGCAGATTCTACCTTATTTTTCCAGTGTTCTCAATACTAGTATAATGCTGTGAAATGTGATGTAAAGGAATAACAAAGATAGACTTAGCATAGAAAATGTATACAGGATTCAATTAAGACAATCATAGAATCATGGAATCATTGAATCATAAAATGGCTTGGGTTAGAAGCAGCATTGAAGATGATCTAGTTCCAAAGCCTTGGCCTTGGGCAGGGTTGCCACCTACTAGATCAGGCTGCACAGGGCCCTATCTAACCTGGCCTTGAACACCTCCAGGCATGGGGCATCTGTATCATCACTTTCTCATCACCATTAAAGAATTGTTTCCTAAGCTCTAATCAAGTTAGATTCTCATTTAGTTTAAAGCTACCCCCTCTCCCCTCCCCCCCCCTTCCCCCCCTCCCTCATCCTATCACTATTAATTCAGTCTCCCTTCTGCTTATAAGTTCCCTTAAAATACTGGAAGGCCTTAATGAGGTATCCCCAGGGTCCTCTCTAAGTTAAACAAGCCCAGATCCCTCAGTCTTTCCTCATAGGAGAATTGGTCTAGCCCTCTAACCATCTTCATGGCCCTCTTCTGGACCCACTCAACTTGCTCCTAGTCAGTATACATCTCTGCTAACATCCTGACACAATTGCAGTAACTTGCACTTGGACATGATGAATCTTTTTAGGTTAACATGTTCCTAACCTTTCAAGCCTGTCCAGGTCCCTCTGAACGGTATCCATTTAGTGTACTGTGTCAACTGCACCACTCATTTTGGCGTCATCAACAAACTTGCTGAGGGTGCACTTGATCCCACTGTCTATGGCACTGACAGAGATGTTGAAGAGCATCAGTCAGTCCCAAGATGGACCCCTGGGGGACACCACTCATCACCAACCTATACCTAGATATAGAACCATTGACCACAACCCTCTGGCTGCAACCGTCCAACCAACCCTTTATTCACCAAATTGTCTACCTTTTAAATACATCCATCTCCAGTTTAGAAGGAAAGATGTAGAGCAAAACTGTATCAAAGGCCAAGTCAGTGATACCACCTGTCCTTCCTTTGTCCACCAACTCCATCAAAGAAGGCCACTGGACTGGTCAAGCATGATCTGCCCTTGTTGAAGTCATGCTGGCTGTCTCAGATCTCATCCTCCCCTCACATGTGCCTTAACTCATCTGTTCAGTGATCCTCCCAGTTACAGAAGTGAATCTCGTTGGCCTGTAGGTCCCTTTCTCCCTTTCTTAAAAGGTCTTCCTTTCTCCCTTCCATAAAAATGGGAGTGATATTTCCCTTTTCCCAGTCACTGGGGACTTTTGCCTAATAGCCATGACTTTTCAAATATGATGGAAAGTGGCTTGGCAGCCTCATCATCCAGTTCCTTTGGGACCCAGGGATTCATATCATTGGGCCCCAAAGACTTGTACACACTCACCCCAAAAGGCGGTCTTGACTTGCTCTGCTATTATAGATATCTGTGAAAGGCATGAAATGAACCAGGATTGACATCTTCAGGTGTTCATGCCACAATTATCTAGATTGCATTGGCAGGGAAGATGCTTTTCCCTCTGGATTTACACAGCTGGACTTGTGACATGATGCTGTCATGGCAGTGCTTTGAGGTGGCTGTGCCAGGATGTTCTCCTGTAGAACTTCATAAAGGTTTTAAATAAGAAAAGCTAGGTTATATTGGGATAAGAATTAGAAACTCTTACATTTAAAAACCTCAGGGTATGTCTGAGCTACCTGACTCCTTTGAAGAGCATAGACATGTTGGGAAGAAAGAAGCAGATAACCAAGTATAGTCTGTTACTAGATCTGTTACAACTACTATGCAAATGTTATTAATGTGGTAAAAAAAAAAAAAAAAAAGAGAAAATGACTAGATATAGCTTTAATATAAATCATGACTATTAAGAAATTCAACATAATATATCAGTTACTACAGAAAATGACACTGTGCCTATTTAATGTTTATAGCAGTCACCTTTGTGTACTGAACTAGTTAATTTAACCGCACATTGGTGAGATAAAATAATTTTTATAATACTTTATAACATATTTTGCTAGCATGTATGTGAGTTTAAAATCCATAATAGGAAAAGAAATTTCATGGTTCTCATAAACAAGTTCTGCTCTTTCTTTTTTTTCTGGAAAAAGTCTTACTGGCCATGTGTCGATATTGATTTGAGTTTGCTGCTTGAATAATACATTAAATGTAAGCAAAGGAAGTGAATTATGTACCACTAATAACTTGTCAAATCCTGTCCTATAAAGCATTGCCAAGCAGTCTTGATACAAACTGATGAATCAACAAAAATGTTTCAAAGAAAGCCTTGACTTCATTTATATTAAAGCAATTACTGAATAAAACAGAGAATAAAAGATCTACTTCCAACTGAGTATTTCTCCTTGCACTGGATGGAAATTTTAATAGATTTTTGTTTTTCTGTTTGTTTGTTCTTAATAAATACAGAGTGAATTTTAAATATTGAATCACATACACTAAAAAAGTAGGAAAGTTCAAAAACCAAGAATGTTTCAGTATTTCTTTTTTTTTCACACCAGAAAGAAATAAAACACGCAATTTTATGTCATAGGTAAGTTTATAAATATGTTTTATACGTTGATTAAAACATAATAATAATGGAGAACATGATTAAACTCTTGGTTGCGTTAAACTGTCACCTGTAATCTAGTAACAAGCTGAACTCTCTAGGTCTTACCCATTATAATTTTGATCTACAGTAAGACTAACTCAATCAAAGCCAGGGAAACTGTGGAATGTTAGGATACTTCCATGTTTATCCAACATTCATATGATTAGGCATCCCAAGGAATATTTCAAAATAAATAAGAAGAAACTTCCCCATTACATTTTATTTTCCATCATGATAACAATAGGAACTGAAAACTTAAAGCAAGGCAAGGCAAAGAAATAAGATTAAGTGGTAAACTCAAACTTAAATGTTGCCCCTATTTCTATAGATTTTGATGAAAGTTTTGAGCAAGTTATATCAATACAAAACTCTCTAGATAACAAGATTGTTATTTGGCTTTGTTATTTGGCTTTTTATTTTGAAACCTTTGTAAAGCCTTCCTTAAGGGCTTAAGGCTGAAGAGCTTAAGGATTTACCACACATTCTGGCTTTATCCATTTGTTTCTTAGTTACATAAAACCACACACAATTCATACTCATTCTGTCCATCATTGTTTTTCTATGATTTAGATGTGTGTTGCGTATACTCACTGCAATCTTCAATGACAGCACAGGTGCTGAGCTCAGTAGCAAAATCTTTTCCTTCCTCTCTTCCTTCATTGCTTTCTTCCTTCCTTTCTCTTTTTCTTTCTGTCTCCCTTTCCTCCTTCCTGTAGAAAGAACATAAGTTCCCTTCAGGTGTCAAGAAGTGAAACATTTTTATGTATGTGTGTTTTGTCTTTTTTGATGTTGTTGCTTGTTTGTTTGCTCTTTCTGTAATATTAAAGTGTGGCCAATCAACAGATCTTTACAATGAAAAGGAACTCAGAGGAGATGAAGATCAGGAAAGAATATGGAAAGTACAGGGAATACAAGTTGTTGTAAAGAAGTTCAACTTAAAGGGCTCCAGAAGGTGAAGCTGTGTTAGCTGAGCAGACCAGCTGTCTGTGTCAGTGGCCTTCTCTGAGTTAATCTAAAAAGTATGAGTGTTTTCCTGAGGCAGTCAGACTAACATAGGGGGATTCTATTTGTGATCAGACCATCGCAGAACAGAAAAACTGAGCAGCTAACAAAATGTTTTTTGAAAAGAGTAACGGTCTTGAACTGGCTTCAACCTATATATTCCCTCTTGGTGACTGAGAACAACTAGCATCATGACATTAAGCACGGAGAGACTCATAACAAACATCAGACTTGTATTGCAATCCAACTGCATGTTCAAACAGATCAATCACATTTGTATTAGTACTGCACTGCATTTCAAAACACTGTAAATATCCAGTATATTCAAATAAGTGTAATTGATATAAAAATATTAAACATTCTTCATGTGGAACGTAAATAAACTTTGTCAGAAAATATTGGAGACATAAAGGTGAAACAATTGACAAATTCATTAGCTGCAGTGTAGGAGGTCTAATTAAAGGACTGATTTTCTCCCAGGGTTGCTGAGAATTAATTTGCTTTAAAAAATGATAGGATATGTTTGGCTTGAAGTAAGAAGTATGCTGCTTTCAGTGATGCCCTTGAAATACTCCATCTGTGGATCTTGTTTTTAAACTTCTGAATTCTGCTATATCCCATCAGAATGCATTAAGCTGTATGTTTAATATTTCTATTTCTCAGTTTCACAGTTTCTTAACAAACAATGACCCAATCATACTCATTTTTAATTACTAGCATTCCCATGTACGTGTTTATTACTGACGTTTACAAGAATACATTTTTTTTTCTTTTGCTAAAAAGGCTTTTTTTCTTTTTTTAATTAAAATGATTCTGTATACAATTTGTAGTGAATTCTCAGATAAGTGGTTCTTCCGGCTAAGATTCATTTTTTGATAGGGCAAAAGAATAATAATTTCATTAACTTTGATGTTGAAGAATCTAGCTCACTTTCCTATTCACAAGGAGTATTAGTGTCTTAGTATCAATGATGAGGCCAGCTCTGCAACTCAGAGCTAATGCTTTAATGCTCAGAGAAATAACACTGAGCCAGAATCTCTGCTGTGCCAATTAGAAAATGCAGTATAGGATCTAAGCCCAGGTGGACAGTGTCCAATAATGCCACCTGTTGACTTCACTAATTTTTGGCTGTTCTGCAAGATCTTCACACACTGGAACACACTAGTTGATCCCTCCATTGCCACTGTTCTACCCTGGCATATTTCCACCAAAGGGATGAGGACAGAAGTCTAGGTGTATCTATGTCAGCTTTGCACTGCCTCAAAGTGAGCTAAGTTCTATGGAAATCTGCCCTTTAAAAAAAGTAAAAAGCAGGTTATTGCATTATAGAGTTATATGGCACCAGGTTTTTCAAGATGTCGGTGGTTTATTACCAACTTACTCTCCCTAGTTCCAAAATTCTAGAAACTTGTTATTTATAGAAAAAATACCATTTATATTATTACATTCTGATTAGTTATTTTTATTCAAATATTTGATTTTATTCCTGAGAAAAGAATTTACAACCCATCTTGTTGATTATCCTCTGCGGGCTTGTTACTAATACTATTTGTTTTCAACTGATTTCTTTTTGGTATCAGTCATTATAACTTGACAAAATGAAAAATAAGAATTGAAAAAACAAGCATACAAGCAATGACATCAACACAGTTAAAATAAGTGAACAGCTAAGCTACCTGGAGCTAGAATCCACTGTAGTTATCTATCTTATCAGAGCAATTCAATCCAATATAGACATTTTTATAAACACACAGCCTATTCTGAAGTACAGATGAAGCACAACAGTCAGCCATTTCACAGTAATGGTTAGTTATTCTTCCAAAATGAAAACAATAATAAATAGTAACAACAAGGCTTCATAAGATTCAGTTTGCTTGGAGATACTGCTATAACATAAATTTAGTACAGTAAGTAGCCTATATTCATTAGTTCCCCACGAAAATACAGGTCTAGAGGCATCAACATGTGCAAACAGCTGAAGGATAGATGCACAGTCTTGCTGGGTACATTTACATAAAAAGATAATTTAAATGTCCAGAGAAAACTAAAAACATCGTTTTCAAAGTAGGATCAAGGAAATGTAAATTGAGTTGTAATCCAGGAAGTGTAGTTATCTGTTAAAATAAATGAAATTACATAAAATAAATATTTGGGAACTTCTTATTTCTACAATTTGTGAACAAATTGAGTTTTGGCAGGACTGGACAAAGACAATACACAGAAATGAACAATTCTGAAGTCTTTTTTTCCCCCTAAACAACATTATACTGCATACTTCCAAGATACATGCCTTTCAGTTTTGCCAATTTGGGTCACATTTCTTACTAGTGGCAGATGAATAGTTTACTCCAGGTCTAGAATTGTTGATAATTAGTATTTTCTGCATGTATTCTCTGTTCTGTGTGTGGAGTATGTATGAGATACAAACTCTACAAGCCCAGTGCTATTTTTCAGAGTTCTGTAGTTGGTTACCTGTGAAGGAGTAATGTATTCTCATTGCATTCCTTGTAATTGGAAGATTTTTGGAGTAAGAAGCTTCTAAAACAGTTGTGTAATAAACATTTTTCTTTTTTAAAAATCTAGTAAAACTTGTTTATATGCATAATCAAATGAAAAATAAACGACACTGTCCTATAACATTTTTATAAAACAGAGTTCTTCTTCTCTGTAATTAGCAGAAAAACTGTGAACTGAATCATAAAATCCTAGAATAATTGAAGGGAAATATATTATTTTCACATAAAATACTTCACTTCAGCAAACTATGTGTGCCCTCAATGTTTTTCTCTATACTAGTATTAAAACTAAGCACTTTGAATAAATGCCTTTGAAGTCAATGTCATTTAGCATTCAAAGTAAAACCAGCTAAGTGAGGGGGTAGAAGGAACAAATTCCTTATTCTAAAGGGGTACAGATCCACTGTGGATAAAAGAGATCAGAATCAGAGTGAGAAGGAGGAATCAATATAAAATGAGAGCAGGGGAATATAGACTCTTCAGTAGTTTGCAAACAAAAGGAAACAAATACATCCAATAAATAAAAAGTAAATGATTAAAACTGCAGCAAGCTTCTTTCTAGCAACAAGTTAAACCTGACATCAATCATTTGTTCATACACAAGAAGACATCAAATCACTTTCATTTTGGTCAGTCTTTCTGAAACAAGAAACAAAGAATACTTAGGGCTACATCCACAGAACATCTGAAATCTGGAGACACTAAACTGATGGCAAAAGAATGTGCTAGCTGCACACTGGTCATTGTTTGAAGGAATCTGGTCAATGAATGAAACTACAAAAATGCTATAGAGGAATCTCTGCTTCCTGTAGTGGAAATAAGCCTTAACATATGTTTTACCTCTAGGGGAAAATCTTGGCTTAATAAGGCACCTGGTAGCAATTTCTTCATTAGAAATAGATATGTTTGGGTTGTATTTTGATACAACAACTCCAATTATCTTGTTTAAATGAAAGCCTACATTCAGGAAATTTAATGAGAACTGCAATCTTTTTTTGTTTTTAGATACAGTTAAAACAGATAAATCTGATTGTTGTTGTTGTTGTTGTTGTTTTAATTCAGAATGAAGATTTCTGTTTTATATAATTAATTTCAGTTTCAAGGCCATAATTCCATATTCAGAAGAAATCAGAACAATAACAGGTAGCTTTGGTAATAGTGTTAGTTCTTTGTAAGCAAGGTTTGGTCAATAAAGTTACAGAAATAACTGAATTGATCTAAGTCTGTACAATTGCATAAATCATGCTCAATATTAGGGATAATCATTGTGGCCTATGTATTTCATCTCAATTAACGATTTCTATGTCATTTCTCATTCAATTTTTGGCACATCCTAACTTTCATAATAGTCTGGAGACTCAGATTTTACAATTTTATATTCAAAATATTGTCCTGGGCAAAAAGAAAACATATCTTATGAACAGCCAAATATTTGTTGTCAGTGATAGTAACACCTAGAATCACATACATATTTTTTTTGCCTACGCTTTTTCTGATGTTATTCCCACCCTTCCCCTGCTTCTCTGTTTAGGATCCTAAAGTGTACACCTTCAGTTGGTGAATAAGTACTCAGTATCCTGAATCCCTTCTCTGAAAGAAGTCTTACGTGACTCTCATGGAGTTATCTCTACATCTTTGCTAACATGCTCTATGTTTTCCATAGTGGCCTGCACTACGCTGTTTTCATGTACAGCAGAAACTTTTAAAAACAAACAAACAAAAATAACTAAATCCAGTTTTTCCCAGGTCCCACACCCATATTTCATTAACTGATACTGGTAAGGTCCCAAGGTTTTCAGTGCCAACCTGCACCTCCTTTTAGTTTTAATCATTTCATGCTTATACTTCTCTTGAAAAGGCAAAGAAACATATGACTGGATAAGTAATGAAGAGGTATTTTCTCTACAGCCGAGTCACTTGAAATAGCAACTAGTGGATGAAAAGATGACAATTTATTTTACAATCTCTCAGGATATCATGGAAGTTTCACAACTGCTTAAATACTGTCACAGTATTAGAATAGCCTTTAAAGTGACCTTTCTCTGTTGTTCAATAAAGGCAATTATCACAAACAACATTAGCATGCACATAATAATAAGCAGTGTAATGACTCTTTAGATACACAAACTATATTAATATCTTTCAGGAAGATACAATTTGTATTCAAATTTCACAACTATTCAAAAAACAATGTCATTACCATTGCACAAAACCACAGAAATACACTGAGTTTTACCATTTTTAATATTGCATAAAAGGAGGTTTTTTTACAGAATGTTTTGGAGAGTGATGGAAAAATATAGATGCAAATCCTTCTAATTTTCACTTGAATTTCAGATATTTGTTTTCATACACAATACATTTTCCATATTGATTTATAAAATTATCTTTGAGGAATGAAAAATGAGTGAGATGAGCACTAATGTATTTATGTGGACAGTGCAAGTAAGACCTTGCTTATCCATGGGATCCAATGCACCTGAAACTAAACCTGGCCTTTTTTAAGGGAAGATATAATTTGGATATCACAATTTTACCTATTTTAGCCTGTTTATATGGACTTACTTTCTGTTTCCTTTCTTTATGTCTTTCAGTCTCCTCTATTCAAATATCATGTTATGGAATTGAGAGAAACAATAATAATAATAAAACAACTTTTTTTTTTTTTTTTAATTTTTCAACGACTACAGGAACAGTAACTCCTATGAATTTAATTCTCCACATTCTGACCCATTGCACTATAAAACTTAGCAGAAAATTCTCAAAAGTTCTGTGGTCTTGCAGTGGTCTTCAAATTTCAAGTGACTAGCAGCAGTACAGTAGAGTGCACAGTAGTCAGTACACTATCGAGAATCACTTTTGGCCTACACTTGGGAATTATCAGGAAAAAAAAAGAAAAAAAAAGAAAAAGAGAGGGTAAAAACAAAAACAATTCTGAATAATGCTTCAGAGTGACAAAAGTGTCTTTTTTTACTGGTACATGACACCAGGTTTCAAATCTAATTAAGGCTGACAGTTGAGCAACATTCCATCTTCAAGTACAAAATTACAGCAGACTCACAGCTGCTCTGATGTTCATTTGTTCATGTTGTAGACAAAAAAGAATCCGTTGAGTCTAGCCTAGGGGGTTCACTGCAGCAGGAATGCTCTCTACCTGCTGGTTCCCCTCTGTCACCTGTTTGCAAGGTGGCAGAGGGTGACATACTCCATTGTAGAGTCTCAGCTGGCATTATAGTTATAGTTATTGTCTATGGTTTATGGGCTGGTCCAGCCCAGTTCCGTGACCAGCAGGGCGGAGGGATCTGCAGATCCGCGCCTCTGGGAAAGGGGAAGCAGGGGACCCCAAAACACTTGAAAACAACAGCACTGATCTGAGGTGGAACAAATGATTTTACTAACTATAGTATTAGTAAAATACAATGAGAGAGAGAGAGAGTCTGTTTGAATTGTATAGACCTCACCACAATGCTGGGGTGAGAAGTGCAGTCCAGTTGAGTGACTGAAGTACAGACGGCGAAGTGCAGATGGCAAAGCGCAGGCGGCGAAGCGCAGATAGCAGCGAAGCGCAGACAGCGAAGAGCAGGCGAAGAAGGAAGATCAGGTGACCTTGCTTGGAGTTATATCCCCTTGCTGACCGCAAAGTCTCCTGGGGAAAACGTAGCTCCTCTCCAACGGACGAACACCCGGCAGACACCAAACCCCACCCCCAATGCATCACATGATGTTATGGTGTGGAATACTGATGACCAAAAATCATAAAACCATGACAGTTATAGTTATAAAAGCATAGTTATACTTTAATGCATCTTCTTCTGGACTAAGTATGCAGATCTTACTTTATGTGCTTAATCTTAATCTCTTCACAGACAGTTATGAATAATATGAAACTTCCCTGTCCCTTTTTTTCGTTGAATGGTAAGACATGTTTTTCTGACACAACTTATTGTCACAACTATTCTCACTTATTTTGTAGCTTTATAGTGCATTTCAACATAATTACTTCTTATTGGAAATACTATTTTATGAACTTCACTTCTACCTCCAGTTTATTTACAACTTTAAACTGTCCACACTGTTGCCTTGATTTGGTCATTTCTAGGGTGCATTAACATATATATTCAGCTGAAAAAATATTTTATAATTTATCATTATATTATCATTTTGTTATATTTAAATTATTTTAGTAACTTTCAATCACTAGAAATTAATTCAGTTCACTATATCAGTTACCTGTGTGTACAAGCAACAGTTTTTTCAAATCAAGAGAGAGCTGGACTTCAAAAATAGAAAAGCGTGAGAAGGAGTGGGAAACTACTTGGTGCCAAAAGGCATTGAGAGCAACTCAAAAAAGCAACACTACTGCAAAGCAAAGGCACACTGGAAAACTCTGAGAATACTTTTCTGACAAAGCATGAATCATCCTAGGTGGTGGATCTAAGCCCAGTCTATCGTCTCCAAAACTGATTATTCTTGCAATTATTCACTTGCTTAACTAGCAGATGCAAATACTGTTCAACACATCACCTGTAATTTCTGTATGCTACTGCCTTATGGAATCCTCTTGCTTTTGGAGATCCCTACTTATTGCTGGATGATTCTACAAACGCATTTTCTGCTGAAGTGGCTCAAAAACTGGAAACTCACATTTTATGTCAACATGCACAGTGACAAGTGTTTCTGAATCACTCTGTGACTGATACGCACAATTCAGTAGGATTGGGTTGTCACTGGTTGCAGTAGCAATCACTACTTTGAGTTATAATGGGTTCAGAGATTGCGAGAAGATGGTTTTCCAGAGCACTGTCACACTGTTATTTTTGGAATCTGAATATAACTTTATCATACAGTAGTTAACAAAAGATTGCTGTAGAGAATCATTACAGGTTACAGATGTGGCAGAACAGCACGACATGTCAGCCTGACATGAGTTTATGCGGTTTATCCAAAACGTGGGCTTGTTTCCTGCCACAGCTTGAATGAGTTTTCACAAATAAACACTTATGTAACTTTAAGCAGAAAATGAATTTCCATCATACATAACTTCAGAAGAAATTCAGGAGTTCCAACTTTGTTCAAAATCTCATTGAATATCTGGTGGCTTTATACTGCTAATAGGTGTCCTAGAAACAGGTCCTTTCTATGAGAGCTTTTAGCCACACTTGTCATTAACTTTCTTATCTTCTGCCTCCTTGAAAAAAAATGTCTATATTATTGCTGAGGAGATTATACACTTCACTCATAAGAGAGAAGCAACACTATATTTTATTGTTATAAAGTAGTGATTTAAGAAAGCTTATGCAACTTACGATTTGTGATGGTAGAGTCAGTTGACTATAAGCACAATACAGGGTTGGACAAAACAGTTAAGGGACTGAGAAGCAAAAGGGTTGATGTTCCACACACTCAATAGAACACTAAAACGGAGGTCACACTATAGCAGATAAGGAGTGGTTGGAGGAGAGTGACTGCGAATGCAAGACAGCATTTTTTTCAGACAGATTTCCTTATCTGTGGGACTGTTCAGAGCTATTGAGCAACAAGAAGCAAACGTAGTGGGGAAAGAGATCTTGCATGCCAAGGAGGGTCAACCAGTGGTGGTTTTTGCATGGGGAGAGCAAGACTCCCTGAAGCCCCTCTGAATCAGTGACCTATTTCCAGAGTATTCTAAACCTCTAACTGCACTTTTTCCTTTTTAAGTGGCAGCATTGTACCAGGCTCTGTGGCTGCAAAGCGGTTTTTCCAGAAGGAGCATCTGGAGCTTTGGCAAACGCATTCAACTCTTGTTATGTTTATGGCTTTGGAGTTGCATTTGAAGCCATCACATGTTTGGGGTTTCTTCAGGAACTGTCTGGGCTGAGCCTTCCTTTACAAAAGCTTCCTTTTATTGAAATTTTGGAGACTGAGATTTTGGAGGCTTGGATCCTCTGCAGATTGCCCTGCGTGGCCAGAGTTGGGCAGCACAGGGCGCAGGGTGTGCGATGAAGTCGGGCCATACCTCAATCACGTTGGAGGGGGCCTGATGACTCTGAGACTTCAGACTCATTGTATCACCAATAAGAGATACATAGAGAAATCTAAGTATCATGGTGGGATAGAAATAAACATTTCTTTCTGCAGCCCAGACAAGCTGTTCTCTTGATTTCAAGCAGACTGCTTTTTATCTTGATGTTTCTTCTCTGCCCTTTTGTCTTTTCTTGCTTAGCTGTTATGTTACCTGTGTAGAGCACCAAATCTATTTAATAGACCTTGAAACAATCTGTAGTAATACCACCCCCATTTACAATGCAAGTAAATAGACTTTAATTTTCTTAGAAGTTTCCATCAATTTATGTTTTTTGTTGCTTATCTTTTTACACTGTATTGGTGCATTTAAGGAGATTTTGGATTAAGAAAAACAGTCCAGATTAATATTAGGCTAAAGTTTATTGATTTAAAGTTCGGTTTGTAAGCGAATATACCTTTGCCACCCCATTCACTGTTTTTTGTTTGTTTGTTTGTTTGTTTGTTTTTTAAGATACAAGCTATAAAAACAAGAATTCAAGCAAGTCATTATTTTATTTATTTATTTATTTATTTATTTATTTATTTATTTATTTATTTATTTTGTTGCCCTACAACACAAGCTACCTTATGAACAGCATAAAGCAACTCTTCTGAATTAACTAGCCAGAACTATTCTATTTGTAGCCAATATCCAGTATTATCTATCCAACCATAAACCCATGCCTGTGCCCACTCTAGACCATATCACTTAGTGCCACATCTACCCTTCTCTTGAACAGCTCTAGGGACTTCACCACCTTCCTGGAAAAGCGGTTCCAATTCTTTGTCACTCTTTCTGATAAGAAATTTTTCCAAATGTCTAACCTAAACTGAGCTGCATCCTATCCTGGCAGAGTACAATAAAATTATAGAATATGCAAAATTCCTGTAAAAACACTACTAAGAGACAGTACACAATAGTCCTTAAATATCAGAAAATGCTGCCACAGTATGGTCATAGTACATGTAATTACTATACTGGTAAAATATTCAAGGAAAATAAGCTTGCAACTGTGTGTTGAGAAAGCTGATGAACTCGTTTTTGTTACTATGCTGTTGAAACCTCCAGTTTGTTTTGGAGGTGAGAACAGAAGATCAACCATCACACAAGAGCGGAATTTCAGAAGACAGTTGTAAGAGTCTTTAGAAGTTCTGATGCAGACATGAACAATAGTTTGATTTCTAAAATAAAACATGCACTTGCTGGAACTGTGGTGTTTTACATGTGCTGTCGGGGTGAAAAGAGTAGTTGGACTTACTACAGAAATTCAAAAAGGGAATAAAGTATGTATGAACGTATGTTTAAAGAATTGATTTTTTTTAAAGCTTTGGGGCATTTTAAACTCAAAAACAATGACTAAGTGAAAAACGTTGTTATGACCTTGTGTAGATTTCAGAAATCATTCTGGGAAATGCTTTACGTAAGTACGTAATTAACTTAATAAATCAAATTTAATATTCCTTCTCAGATGGAAGCCAAAAATTCACCTCTGGGTAGGTGAAGTGTTTTAAATGATGCTCTGTTTACAGTTTATTTTTGTATTTAAGGCCAGTGAATGAGGCTCTGAGGATACTGCATATAATCTACATTGCAGTCCTAAAAGTATGTTGGTGAGCTGTAGTGGTTTCACTCTGATGGGCAGCTAAACTCCAGCACACTACTCTTTTACTCCCACTCCACAAATGCAGAAGGAGAGGAAATGCAACAAAAAGGAGCTCAAGGGATGAGGTAAAGAAAGGGAGATCAATCAGTAGTTAACACCGTGGGTTAGCAAACTAATTGCCTTAATTTGCACCAGGGGAGGTTCAGACTGGATATTAGGAAAAAAAATTCTTCTCATAAAGTGGCAATATTTTGGAACAGGTTTCCCAGGGAAGTGGTGGAGTCACTGTCCCTGAAAGTTTTCAAGGAATGTGTAGATGTGGCACTGACTCAGAAGATAATAAAATTCTCCCCCAAAAAAGAAAGAAGTTGTGTTAGTTATATATAGTCAGAGTTAATAATAATAATTTGATCCAAACCTTTTTGTGCTTAAAGGTTGATTTGAGTGAATTCAGTATTATAAAAAGGAAAGAAAGGTTCTAGAATTGCTAGATTATTATTTTTTTATTTTTTAAAAGTCTTCAAAAGTAAATAGTTTGATAATTATGCAACAAATTCTGCTTTAATTTTATCAAAACATTTTTTCTTGACATTGAAAATTAACATCAAAACTTAACAAGCAACAAGCTAAATAAGACAAGCAATCTAATGATGACACTGATTTCACCATTGTATCCTTTCAATGAAATGCAGCAGATTTTGTTTTTCCTCAGTTCTAGGCTTATTTTACTGCATTTCAGATACATTTTTTTCCCAGATTTACTCTTTATTATAATTCCTGGGTTTCTATCAGATGCCTGCCACATTTACTTAGCTGCAAAATTACTGCTAGAAAATGTTTTTAAATACTTTTTTAAAATATTTTTTTAATGTGAGACTCTGTATTCACTGCAGTGTACTGACTATATATCTGTGGGTGTGTGTGTACAGGATTGTGATTCAGCAACCCTATGGTCCCTGTAGAGTCATCAGCTCAGATCTCTAGAAAATTAATAAAGATGTATGAAGCTAGGATTAATGCAAGAACAGTCAGGTTTTCTCTGATTTCATGGACTAAGCCATGTTTTTTCCAGGGCTATTAGGTATTATTTTTGAAAAAGGCTTATATGCAAAAATGTGTAAGTAGTTTATAGCCAAATATCCTTCTCAAAAGCCACTCAAACACTTGATTTCTCTCTTTCTCTCTCTTTAATTCAACATCAGTAGTATTTGGAAACTGTACTTATCCAAAACCAGAAAAGAAGGTGTAACATAGATTAAATTTCTTAATTGTACTAATCACTTGAAATATATGTATATATTTCTCATCAGGAGATCTAAAAAATATTTTTCAGAACTACTAACTTTAAATTTCCATTCATGTCAGTATAGTTGTTACTGTTTTATGCAGTGTCAAAAAGTAAGAGTAGTACTTTTCACTGTGCGCTCAAAAATCCTATTCAACTTTTATTTATCTACTTATTTACTTTTAATCTGTATGTTAATAACATTTAACTACAATTAATTTTACATGAATCTCAAAATTCCAGGACTTAATTGAGTCACTAGAATACAAAAGATTAACTCTTAAAATTTAATTTTAGTGAAAAGGTCAGTTGTTTTGTTCTCATTCCCCTAACACAGTTGGCTAACTTCACAGTTGCAAGAGCAGCATGATGTGACATTACAAAGTGCCCTGTTGCAGACCTCTTAGTTCAACAAGAGCCAGCTATTTGATTATTCATGAGCCTCCAATTCAGAAGCCAGGAGGCATTAAATTCTCAGGATTTAGAAGCATCAAGAGAGTACTTAGTGAGAACTGGATATTTTCTGAGAATAATACTACAGTAAGTAATGTCCTGCTTTAATTAAGCATAAACTGAAGGGTTTAGTAACAAACTTTAAAGCCTGATATGTGAAGCAGAAAATAGAATTTGGAGACAGAATGAAAGTACTGATGTACCTAAACCTGGGGTCATCTAAGGAAGCCAGTACTGACAATAGATGTGAATTTGTGTGTACTACATTGAACAACACAAGACCTATCTTTATCACATGTTATATTTACACGTATTTACAGAATCACAGAATCACAGAATTATCAAGGTTGGAAAAGACCTAAAAGATCATCCAGTCCAACCATCACCAATACTCCCCAGCTAAATCCTATCCCTCAACACAACATCCAAACGTCTCTTGAACACATCCATGTTCGGTGACTCCACCACCTCCTTGGGCAGTGCATTCCAATGCCTGACCACCCTTTCCGAGAAGTAATATTTCCTAATGTCCAGCCTGAATCTCCCCTGGCGCAGTTTGAAACCATTGCCTCTAGTTCTATCACTGTCTACACGAGAGAAAAGGCTGACCCCTAGCTCACCACAACCTCCCTTCAGGAAGTTATAGAGAGCTATAAGGTCTCCCCTGAGTCTCCTCTTCTCCAGGCTGAACAATCCCAGCTCCTTCAGCCGCTCCTCATAAGGCCTGTGCTCCAGGCCCCTCACCAGCTTCGTAGCCCTCCTCTGAACACGTTCCAGGGCCTCAATGTCTTTCTTGCAATGAGGGGCCCAAAACTGAACACAATACTTGAGGTGCGGCCTCACCAGTGCAGAGTACAGGGGGACAATTACCTCCCTATTCCTGCTAGTAACACTGTTTTTGATGCAAGCCAGGATGCTGTTAGCCTTCTTGGCCACCCGGGCACACTGTCGGCTCATGTTCAGCTGAGCATCAATCAACACCCCCAGGTCCGTTTCCTCCACACAGTCCTCCAGCCACTCTGCCCCAAGCCTATAGCGCTGCCTGGGGTTGTTGTGGCCAAAGTGCAGGATTTGGCATTTGGTCTTGTTGAACCTCATCCCCCTGGCTTCAGCCCAGCTCTCCAGCCTGTCCAGATCCCTCTGCAGGGCCTCGCTACCCCCAGGCAGATCCACACTCCCAGCCAATTTGGTGTTGTCTGCGAACTTACTGAGGGTGCACTCAGTGCCCTCATCCAGGTCATCAATAAAGATATTGAAGAGGACAGGCCCCAGTACCGACCCCTGGGGAACACCACTCGTGACCGGTCGCCAGCTGGATTTAACTCCATTCACCACATTTATATAGATAAATTATATGCACCATATTCCAGAACATATATATTTATGGACAAAACAAGGCATTTATTGAAGATAAAACTGTCTTAAAAATGGGAATTAAATAGAAAAAATAAAAAATAAAAAAATAATAATAAAAAAAGGAACATCACTTATCACAAACTGAAAAGAAATAACCATGCTTGGCAAAGGAAATAGATATCTATGGAGATAAAACAGATTTAAATTTGTACATCTTTACAGCAGTAACATAACTTTTCAAATTTCTTGCCTGTGTGTTTTTCTGACATAGTGTGCATCTATGTTTGTAGAATATGCACTGAAAATTTGCAAATGACTAATGTATATCCTAAGGACCAGAGCTAGAAATGAAACTGGATGTTCACAGACTCTAGAAACAGAACTTACTGCCTAAATTCGAAGATTCACGTCACAGTGAAAAAGAAGAAATTCCAAAAATTAGTCATCTATTTACCTTGCTTAATAGGAGTCTTGGTATGTTTTTCCTGTTAATTACACATGTGTATTTAAGGATAGAGATTGAAATCTGAAGTGTCAATCTGAAATACAAAGCAGTAGGTAATAATATGTAGAAGGAAGAAAGAAAGACTGAGTTTGTCAAACCATGGGCATATGTGAAAGTACATGTCCCTGAAATTAGGATCTTGCAAAAGGAAAAATTATGGTTGGCCCAAATCATATTCACTCTGCTTAAAGATTATTGATACATAGTAGCAACAATAGAAGAATGAAATTTATCCACTGCAAAACAGCCTTTACTAACCCATACATCATACAATGTTCCATTATTTGGGTAAAGTGTCCCTAGATTAATGTGAACTTCATTCTTTTTAACATTCCTAAACTGATCTGGGTCAACTGTACATGAATGCATAATAAAGCATGTTTCTTATTAATCATAAAATTACAGTGTCAGAAGAATTGTAAGGAATATCTGGAGATCATCAACTCCAGCCTTTCTGCTAAATCAGGTTCCCTGCAGTAAGTTTCACATGAAAGCACCCAGGCAAGTTTCAAATATCTCCAGATAAGGAGACTTCACAACCTCTTTGGGCACCCTGTTCCAATGCTCTATGACCTTTACAGTAAAGAATTTTAAACTTCCTGTATTCCAGTTTGTGCCCATGGCCCCTTATTCTGTTGCTGGGAATTACTGAAAAGAGCCCAGCTTCATCCTCATGGCTCCCACCCTTTTGATTTGCGGAATCAAACTCTATAACCCAGAGTTAGGTTATAAAGCAGGTACATTTATTCAATGAGACGCGTATCGTTGGGTGCGCGGGGGATAGATAGTTCCTCCTAACACGCACACCGTAAGGCAAAAGCTTGGGACAGACACAGGCCAAACGAATACACAATTTGCATACATATTCATTACATTCCTGACGTATGGCCCCGCCATGAGCAGTGGGGTCTCCTTTGATGAGAAGACCCATTGTCTCTGACTGAAGTAATCCCATCCTGACCCATTCCTTGTGTAAACAGAGTTTCCAGATGTCCTTTTCTTATCTGACCACACATCCTGCTTACCTATATTCCTAAACAATGGTTAACCCTTATCTTGTCCTCCCCTTACTCAGTCTTATAAACCTTTCTTCAATAAAGGAGATGCTCCAGGCCCTCAGTCATCTACTGGACTCTCTCTAGAAGTTCCCTGTCTTTTTTAGACCCTGCATTAAAAAAAAAATAAAACAAAACAAAGCAACAACAACAAAAAAACTACAAGCCATGGTCATTGGGTCAATTATCATTTTCTCTTGTGTGGGGCACAGTCATAATCGTGATGCATGAGGACTATTACTAAATTTTCATCATTATAATCTCATTTTTTTTTTCCAAACTAGTCTCCTGCTAACAATTTGTTTGTTAACATAGGATACTAGTTATGCCACCACAGTCACACAACATTGAAATGTTAACTATCCCTTTTGTTTCGTTGAGTGCTAGTATTCAAAGAATGACAGTGTTTCCCTACTTATGAAAGCAGTAAGTAAAGAAGACAATTTGCTGGCATCTCTACGTTTTCCCTTAAAAGAAGTATCAGTACACCAAATAGCAGCTTGGAAAGGGAGATTAAGGAATAGTAACAGAATGGAATAGAAAATCTGCGTCTACCGGGTAAAATACGTTGTACATAGGAATGCTTCTAGATAGCAGTGCAGGGTCATCTTTACTAGAAAAGAGAGAGAATATTTCCTGCTACCAATTTTTTTCTGCACTTGTTAGAATTATTCTAAACAGTGCTCAAGAATAGTTTGAGAAATGCAGGAAAAAGAATAACTGTTAATATCCAACACACTGGCAGCTATGGTGTTCTTGGGGCTAAGAGAGCTATGTCAACAGGATACAGTGCTCAGAAATGTTCCCAAACATATTTAATTTCTGATTGTAGATGTAACCAAATTCTGTATCAGGTAACCAAAATAGTGGTTTTTGGATTTTGATATTTATACACAGGCATATGCAGAGAAAAAAATCTCTTTGATGGGATAAGACCTTTTACATACAACAAGAGTGAATACTTCATTATATGATATTGTTGTTGTTTTTCATACTACATAGTTTGTTCAGACAGTGCATCTATAATGTTAAATTCACCTCTTCCCTACTGATACTCTGTCTACATTACCCTTGCATTTTATACCTGAACATTCACAGTGCTTTTGTCATCACAACTGAATTTGGAATTATCCTGAAGCTTGTAGGTTTTAAAATATTGACATGCACTGTTATAAATTTTAAGTTTGAAATTGTCTGCATTTATAAAATAAAGCTATATATTACTATTGGAAATATCCAAATAATTTCTGTCAGGAAGGTATCTCTGATAAAAGCAGAATTTATTCGTGATCGCAATGGCGGGCGTCCGGCAAGCAGAAACTCCCCTATGGACACAACATGACAGTCTTTATACCCTGTTTCCCCCCTTGCCTCCCCCCCTCCCATTTCCCCACTGTCTGGGTACTCCAGGTTCACAATCTTATCAGAAGGTTTACATTTGTTAATTGTTAATTTTTTTGTTATCTGGTGTCAGTCCTCTGGTCTCCAAGATGTCTCAACACTCTTCTAGTTCATATTGATATGGTGATTTTCTTCAGTCTTTGTTAAACAAAGAATACGAAGGGGAGGTGCCCGATCTTCCTCAATACCTTCTTCAGGCACTCCCTGAGGCATGTAATGAATTGCTGTTTTAATTTGTGCAGGTTACTCTTGCAATGTGTGACATATTTTCAGTGCTGGCTATGCATAAGTTGTTACTACCTTATATATGTATGTTTTTAATTATTTAACTTCTCCTCATTTAATTCTCTATTACTCAGGTCCTGTCTATCCAGCACCAAAAGCTAGTAGTTTTCAAACATCAAGAGGTTTCTGATTTGTAAAGATATTTATTACATCTAGCTTGCCTTTAACTGAAGGCCCAGAAGTTTTTCAGATGACTGGACAGAGAGGAGCTTCAGTCTTTGTGATTATAATTCACTCCATCTACCTGATCTCTGTGTATATATATGTATATATGTATATACATACATATTACTTCATGAGTTTTAATTACATTACATTACACATTACGTTACTTTACATTACATTACATTACATATTACTTTATGTGTTTTATTGCTTTATGAGTATGTGTTGTTGGGAAAGATTTATCTAGGGAATTAGCAATGGAAACTTATCAGAGAACCCCAATAAAGTAGAAAAGTCCCTGAAAAGAACTATTAGTTCTAATAAAGGACCCAAATGGTAGCAGAGGCCATGAAATTAACAAAATTCTTATTTTGTTCTGATGCAGAAAAAACATTTGATTCCCACATTACTCAGAAGAAAACCTTCACATTAGGTAGAGGCATCAATCTCTATGAGAGCCAAATTCCATCCTTTGTATGCCCACATACATCAAGAGGCAAGTATAGGAAATAGCCGCAGGTTGCACTATGGGAAGTTTAATTGGATGTTAGTTGACCAAGTACTGGAATGGGCTGCTCAGGGAAACAGTGGAGTCCTCACCTCTCGCAATATTCAAGGAGTGGATGTGGCAGTAATACACATAGTTTAGAATGGCACTCAGTTGATGGTTGGCCTTATAACCCAGATTTTTCTCTGATTCAGTGAAATGTAGTTTCTATATATAGCATCTGAAAAAAAAAAGAACAACAACAAAAACAGACAAAAAACAACACAAGAAAAACTATCTTTTTCTTATTTTTTTCCTCAAGACTTATTTATTTCAAAGAAAAGGATGTGATAAATATCACATTATTATCTTATACTGCTAACAATAACCATAGTTATAAAATCATAATTCTAAAACTGCATAACAGAGATTATCTTTTATATTCCTGATTTGCTTTTTTTTATTATTATTATCATTTTTTTTTATTATTTTTTAACTTTGGAAACAGTTTTTGTCATGTCCACAGTTGGAATTTAAGAATAACTATCTTAAAAATTTCCCACAATACACATAGCTGTAATACAGTCATTTTCACAATTTGTTTAACAAATAAAATCAATCCATAAATCATGTTATGTGCCTAAATATATCTTCAAGCATTTGAAATCTCATCACTATTACCATAATACATAGCTGTTTCCTGAGAAAGCTTAGAAAACAGAAAAAATATCTAAATATTTCTGGATAAAAAAACTGAAGAAGTACTATTTGTTTTCAATATTTCATCCATGTTTAATATCTGTGTATAATTTTCTCTTGCTTGTAGAAAAGCTGCAATAAATTTGACACAGCAAAATTCCTTGAAATGTTAGGTATTCTTGTCATGACTATATTAGAATTGTAAAGTGCAGTAATCTACACATTAAATTGTGAAATGTAGGTTTCAGAAAAAAATCTCATATTATATAGATACCAAAAGTGAGTGAAAAAATGAGTTCCTTGGGAAATAATATGAACTAAAATAGTAATCAAAAATAGACAAGGTAAGGAAAAAGTTGTGCAGTTAATTTTATTTATTTATTTATTTATTTTAATGTACATTACGAGAGAGGGAAAAGGTGAAAAAAGGAATTATATATAAAATACATGAACTGAAATGGAGAGTAACATATCAAATGGAAATGAAACAGAAGATGAGAAATGTTAGAAAATGGAAAACCTTATGTCTTCAAAAGGCATAAGAAATCAGAAAGAAATCACAGAAAATCAGTATTAAGGGAAAACTGTTAAAATTATTCCAGGAATAATTATATGAGGCTAATGAAGAAACAGAATTAATAAAGAAAACAAAGATGAAGTGTAGAAACAGTTGGCTGTATTCCGTGGTGGAATGAGGTTATCCTTGCATTCACATGAGAATCTATGCACTGACAGGTAATATTCACCATATTCTGATAAGAAAATAAATAAATAACCTGTCAAATTTTACACAGGACAAACATTTTTTTCCAAGAAAGTAAAAAAGAAAAGAGGTTGAAAAATATTACAGAAGCTCATTTTATTCAGCAATAATAAATGACAGAAGTCAGTTCCCATAAATTCTATGTGAAGCACATGAAATTATTACCCTAATAGATAGAATGATAGCTTTTGAACTAGTCATTACCATTCTCAAAAATAATCTTGGAGTAATTTTAAATGGGCAAATACGATGTCAGAAATTATCAATGGAGAGAATAAAGCAAAACAAAACATTGTTATTATATAAATGCATTATATACTTCATGCTGAACTACAATCATCCCAAAAATATCGAGCTGAGTTAGGTACTGAGGAGGATGTAAATGATGATTAGAAGTATATAATTGCTTGTATATGACTTGACACTGACTAATGTATTTTTCAACCCAGAAAGCAAAAACTACTGGAAGATGAGATGAAGGTTTGTAAAGTTGTGAATGGTTTGAAGAAAATAAATAAAATGTGTTTATATTTTTATTGTAATAGGAAAAATACAGAAATTGATTGCATAAAAATCTAAACCAAATTAAAGGTAGCACTGAGCCACTTATCTATAATTATTTCATTGTCACAAGACATTAAGGAGGAAAAAAGAGGATTCAAAAAGAGGTTGGACAAATTAATATTTTCCTCTAGACATCTAGTGCAAAATTTGACATACCTTTAGCCTGAGTAGAAAAACCATTTTTAACTCCTAAGAAACCAGAAACTGTAATGCATGAAAATAAATAAAAGGCAGAGGAAGATAATT
>JAPSGF010000068.1:4004089-4018870 GCA_035772895.1 Perdix hodgsoniae
AATTTTATAGACATTACTGTGGAAGCAATACTCAGGGAACCTTCGTCATATACATATCTTGATTGTATATGTGGAAAACTAGAGTCTGCTGGCTCACATTTAAGAAGTCCCAGGTATTTCAGCTTGTCTCCTTTTTACCCTATGTCACATTTCCAGATGCCTTTAAATACTTGTACATGGGCAGCTAAGAAAAAGCCCTTTGTGAGGGTACACTGTATTCCCAGGAGATATTTATTTTTCTCCCGCATAAATCTCTAGAGTCCATTGTATATACCAGATAGTTCCCTCCTGTGTGTATTCTCATTTCAAGTATGTGTTACATGCACAATCATATACAGATATACAAATCTTAAATGAGGTATTTCAATTGATCCCATCCCTATAATTAGTAGTGATTAATAAAATCCCAGTGTATGATTTGTATATAGTAAAAGTACATGGCGTGTTCTTCTAGGACTCCTTCCTGCAAAATATGCTGCCGCTTTGTTTGAACACCTGCTACTTTATTTAGTTTGGTCTAGCACAAAATTTGGAACACCAATGTTTCTTTGCCCACATCATGGAGCATCCAAGATAACTGCAACAGAGGACTATTCAAAGATGTAGAACAGTGGACAAATGATTCAAAATGTCAATAACACTACACAGTACTAAGAAAGTCGCATGAGAAATTATAATTAAGTTGTTTTTAGACTTCATTTGACACACTGAAGATATGGGTAGCGTATCTGTATTAAATTTTGAAAATAATTCTTTTATTTTTAAGTACATAGCTCCTTAGCTTCTGCATTTCTCTGTGTTTGATATTATGTTATCTTCCTCCAGGTCATAATTTTTCTAAGATCCCAATTAATTTCTTAGAGATTTGATCTATTAATGGATATGAATTGTAAAGTGAAGTTTATATCAGGTATAAGTCAGAACCTTCTCAACTAATTTTCTCCTTCTATATATAATCCTGAATCCTTTCATCTTTCCACTGATATTAATGGTTATTAGTTAGAAACAATGGAAACTGGATTTTTTTTTTTATGTTAAAAACTGTACTTCACTATTATTGTTTAAAGGAAAAATATAATTATTATTTTTTTTTAATATATCCAGTAAAACAAACAGAACATTTGTAATATTTTGGCAAACCTGTGACCTTCAATTCAATTGCAAAACGTATAAAAATAGTCACAGAGGTAGTGAAAATGATTTACCAGCTTACCAGCTACTGATGAAAAGCTTTCAGTTCTTCTTAAAAATGAAACATCAAAAATAGAAAATAAAGAAATAAATTAATTAATATTAAATATATAAGTTCTCATCGTTTTGATTTTCATTTAAAAAGCAACATTCTATTTAAAAATATATTTCTGAGAAATTTTGAAAAAAATAGAAGTACTTTTACAAATCTCATTCTGGTTAAAATTCCAAATTTTCAATTTTTTTCATAGCTAATCTGCTAAATAAATTTTTTAGTTTTATGAATTTCGGTATTTCTTAATAGTTTTGCAATGAAGGGTATAGCTCTGTGGGCAGGAACCTGATTGATTGACATGAGTACAAAATAAACTTTTTTAAAAAATAAAGCAGGCAGGAATTATAGTTACAAAGCAACTGGCACTGAATGATAGGATGTCTGTGCAGCATTATAAGAAACATGCTTTAAGATAACCCCATTTCAATAGAATTTATATTATATATATAAATATATATAGTACAGAGGTTATTTTAATGGGAACATGCTTCACGCTTTTAGTTACACAGAGAAAGAAATCAAAGCAGTTTGTGTAAACAATATGGATAAACTAAGGGGTTGAGACTCTTGATTATGTGAATGGCTTGTTTTTGTTCGTGTTATAATCTGAATTGTCTGTGACTGTGGTAGATTGTTTTCAGCTGATTCCTTGCAGCTGTTACTAAATTACAGGCTCTGCTTTCCAAGGCCACTTAGGGAAAGGAAAACTAGAGCTATTTAACCACTAATCTGACTATATAATGATCTGAATGAAAAGAGGAAAAATGTTTGGGTTTTCTATTTATCCAACAAAGAACATGTACCAACATCCAATCATGTAACTGAATGGCTACAGTTCATTTACTGATAAAAGTAAAAGTTAATATATACATTTGAAAAATGTAGTACGATACAAAAAAGCTAAACATTTTTTTCTTCTTGTTGTTTTGTCTTTGCTTTCATTAACTTGAGTGTGATTAACCAAACCACATTTAATTGTAGTAAGTAGTAGGTAAGGTACAGTAACTTCAGTAGTAGCAGCAGGTGTGAAGGTTGCAATTGTAATAGAATTTTAGTTACTGGATTCAGTGTAGGTGCTAACATAATCAGATATGTAGAATTCAACTGAGTATCTTCAGATTATTTCAACCTCATTAGTATGTCTTTTAATATACTTAAATGTAAGCACTAGTAGATGATTTTTAGAAGAGTCTCCAGAATAATGAAGGCTATCAAACAAATTATATGAAGAATACTATCTTTAATTTCATGGCCTGATAATCTAGTCTAAAAAAATATGACTGCTTTCTTATTCTACCTAGATCAACTGATATCATATTCACCAATCATCCTGTATTACATATTCCAAAGATACTGATAAAGATTATGCATACTGGTTTGATAATGTTATGTTTGCTAAAAGGAAGAAATGTTAAAAATAACCTATAACTATTATTTTCAAAAATATCTGTTAGGCCTCAGTTCTTATGAAACTTACAGTCAATAATGTTATCTTATTTTCTTCTGACCCACCAATGTTGCTATATTTACCACTGCAATAGCACTGTTACTTTTTGAGCAATAGAGGGACTTGAAGCCAGCAAAATAAAGGATTTAAATAGAAGTATTTAATTCCATCTGATTTTGATCCCAAAGGCATGTAATTATATCCTTTTTAACAAGCCCTTATTTGTTAAATACATTTGGACTTCTAAAGAAAAGTACTTATCCAATACTTAGCTGTTTAAGGACTTTCCTCATCTTCCTTCTTTTTAATTCGTAAATCTCAAATCACTTATTTTTACAAATATAGAAGTGAGGAAAAAGTAAGAAGAAAAGATAATATGTGGCAAATGTTTGTCCTACATCTCTTTTTATCCAGCAAAAATGACAAAATAAATCATCCTTGCTCACTTCATTACAGTGCACAGTGATTGAAGAGTGAATTGAAATTCCTAACTGTAAGTTTGAATCTTGTGTTTCACAGTATTTGAGGCATGGTTTATTGGTAGTTTTAAGGATTAAAAAATATTTGCTGCTTTATAATACTGCTTATAAAACATTTATGTCTTAAATTCTTCATAGCATTATGTAGACTAAAAATAAGCAAAGGTTTAAAAAGTGGAGGAAATAAAGCTGTAGCTTGCAACTAGGACTTGATTAGAGTCAAGGCATTACAGGTAATAGTACTCAGAAGGCCCATAATGTGGTGGTCATCTATGAATACTAATTTTTTAATATGAGCCTTGTGTAAGTTCTTACAAATTGCATTTTGAAGATTTCATTCAAATATTTATGTTAATTACCACTTAAAATTAATAAAGCTACTTTCTGTGAGTTTACAGACCATTGCTTCCTCTTGTTTCTACTTACTTTCAAATTATATGTGTCATAATAATTAGAAGGCAAAAATGTTAACGGAAAAAAAACAGAAAATGCATTGCAGTGAAAATTATAGTGCATTCGTAGGCAAGATTACAATTACTTTACCAAGAAAATTGAATATAAAGGCATTATAAAAGATACATATATTTATTTTCTACACATATATTTTTCAACTCTGCTAGAAAATTTGCCTTTCTACCAGTACTCAAATATAATAGAAATCTTGATTTCTCTTTTCTCTCATTTTTACAGCTTGCTCTTAAAGCTTTTCCGAAGGCACTTCAACAATAAAATCTTTGTTGAAGATTCAGACCTCTGCCTATTTTAAATGGAAGCAATCATCACTCTATACAGATAATTTCAGAAAATCATGTCATTATCTTATGTTGAATCCACTTCTATATGGAGGTTCTTTCATCATCTAAAGCTGTTGCATAACATAATATCTGCAAAGATTAAAGCCAATGTAGTTGTTTGAAAGATTTTTCCAAAAAGAAACATAAAAGTTTTGCCAGTGTACCATCTGTTCAATTCAGAGGAATGTGTTTCTACTCTTCTTACTTTATTGAGTATGTACTGTCAGTTCAACTGTCCTTAGCTAAATTTTACTAAAATTTCACTGTTGTTTTTCTGCATCTTGGGAGCTAGTATATGCTCCTAGCTAGGAGAGTGTATATACCTTAAATAGAATATATTCAACTTTCTACAAGGGCTGCTGTGAAAGTAATGCCTCCTATTTTATTGTGTTGGTGGTATGGCAGTAGAGGTCTCCTGCCACTGTTATGCTACGTGTCATTGCTGTGCAAGAGATGACAGCAGTCTAACAAAATGGTGTCTGACATGGAAGTAGTATGAAGCAAAGGTCATTGAATTCCTCCATGCAAACAAACAAATAAACAAACAACAACACCAACAACAAACGGCACCCACCGACATTCATTGACACTTGCTGAATGTTTATATACACCAAACAGTGGATGTGAGCACAGTAAGGTGGTGGCTGGTGTGTTTCAGCAGAGGCGACAGTGGCAGTGAGTCATCTTTGCTGGTGTAGATATTTACAGCATGACGCTGTTGAAAATACATAGTTAACTGCGGTGACTGTTAAAAAATAGTGGTTTTGAGCTGAGAATTTATTCTATCAAATAGTGTTATTGTTCTTGTTATATCTGTTGTATTTTCCAAGAGACAATACTTTTGGGGGAGCCTATGTCATTAATAAGTGCAAATAATCTTTTTCAGCTATTTTAAATTCATACTCCAGCATCACTTATTTCTGAAATTTAACAAAATCCTTAAAAAGAAAGACACGTTTGTACACTTGTAGTAACACAAGTGAATATGAGAAAATCCATATAGCACAATCATAGTTTTTATTTGTGCTTCATCAGAACCATTCACAATTGCACTGTGGGAAAGTATTTCTTTTTTTGTCTATTTCTTCCTTTATTTATTCATTATGAAATCTCATTCTTTTCCCTTAAATTATTTTAAAGCAGATCCTGCTGACAATTAGAACACTCATACATTTCTCTTGAACCATGTGAGTGATTAGCTGTTAGTAGATGTGATGATATCAGTCAACACTAACAAAATCTGATGGTGTTCTTACGATTTGACAGAATTTTTATATATAAACAGAAGGAAATATAAGAAGTACAAGTTTATAAAAAAACAATTTAAATTGAGGACATAATAATTCCCTATGAAAAATTATATTTTCTCTTTTGTTGAGAAAAGTGACTTAAGGGTAATTAAGTTATAATAAAAATGCTCTAGAAAGCTAGAACTCCAAATAAGTAGGTATGGAAAAGTTTTTGTCCATTAATGTATTACGGTACGGTTGGTAGTCCCATCTTTTTTTCTGTTGGTCACAGTGGGGAAAATTCACACCACTTCACATGATTCAGCTTTTCAGAAAAGATTAAAGTG
The DNA here is from genome assembly GCA_035772895.1 of Perdix hodgsoniae. NCBI lineage: Eukaryota > Metazoa > Chordata > Aves > Galliformes > Phasianidae > Perdix > Perdix hodgsoniae. The sequence goes on from JAPSGF010000068.1 coordinate 4,009,632, forward strand.
GCACAAACAAATAAATATCTGCTTCAGATATTGCTGTTTCCCTTACAACTGTATGTCTCTGCAGATTTGTTCTAAAATTAAACATGAATTTTTAGACTCTTTGTAAAGGATGCTATATTTATTTAGTTTATTCAAATCCCATGTTAGATGCTTAGTTCATAAAATTACTTTTGCTCTAGATATTATGCCTCCAGCATAATTTTTTATCTGCAAAAGAATGAATAATAATTAGACTATATGTTCTATGCCATTTTTTCATGCTAATTTCCTGTGAACCCTGCCCTTGGTCTTGTATTAATTTGTGTACAAGTATTGACCTACTTTATTTACCACATAGAACTTTTGAAGGACTCTTTTTTTTTTTTTTTTTTTTTTTTTCCCAGAGTAAAAAATACATATTTTGTTTTCTTCTGAAAGAAATTATTTTCATTCTGGCTACTGTATTGTGTAAAAAATTGTTTTATATTTATTTGCTTTAATACATCATGATTTTAAAGACCCCAGTTGTCATAGAATCATAGAATGGAGTTGGAGGTGACCAGCCGTAGGCTGTCAGCCCCCTAGCTGTAGGCAGGATTGTCATCCACTTGATTAAGCTGATGGGGACATCCACTGGATTAAGCTGATGGACTTCCAACCTGGTCTTGAACACCTCCAGGGATGGAGGATATTGCAATCATATTTATTTAAGAAACTCTCTGGTGTAGCATCTTGGTTTTGTTGATGTTTATACAATGGAGGAGATATGCAAGCTCTAGCATTTCATTTGCTGTTTCTTTTAGATATTCTGGATTGTAGCTTATCAGTATTCATGTATGACCTTTCTTCAATGCTTCTGTTTTAACCAGAGTTGATTTAATTGCAGAGATGAACTTCAGTTTCTGAAGAGTAATAATCCACTAATTTGATGCATGTGCACTTATCTTTCTTGTACTCTTCAACAATGTATCCTGTTAAAGTTTAAAACTGGCCAGTCAGGTTTCTGATTCAAAAGAATGTAAAATGTTGTTATTACAATGCTATCCTATTTTTTACTTGTAATAAGGCATTTAATGACATTGTTATAGATTTTGTTAGGCTCTCTCCTATACATATACGCATATAAAAGAAAATTTTAAAATTGAACATAGTTTTAAATACATTTCAGTTTAGCAAGTAAATACAAAACCCCTAAAATCTAATAAATATGATGTTCATCACCAGAATGAGAGGACAGTGAAGTAGTGCTTTTTTTTTTTTTTTTTTCTGGTTATCAACAAGAAAATGCTGGCATAACAGAGTAATTAGAAAAAGAGAATAAAAAGATTATAGACAAGAAGCAAATCTTACATTTCTTCAGATACTAGGAATTCCACTTCCAAGAACTGGATAGACCCCCAGCAAGTTTTTCTCACAGCACTCTGAGCAGATTCTGCCCACACAGTTTCCCCCAGTACAGAACACAACACTGCCTCTTTTAAGTGATTATGTGTTTTAACATACTCATTAGTCTTTATATGTGCCACATCAATAAACTGAAAAAGAAAACAAAAAGAGTTCACCTAGGACATCTGTGCATCTAAAGTCAACTCCAGCCAGAATGCATAGTCAAAGTCTGCAGGGGGCATTTCTTCATATATAATGAGAGCGTTCGATCCTGTACTCTCTTTCAGTGCTGAGGTAGACCAACAAAAAATATTTAACTATTTTATTTATTTATAACACTTAAAATGTGTTTCTTTTTGTGACTCACGGTCTACCATCATTAGTTTAAACTCAAATGTTGCTACAAAATTTAATGTAAAATAAAACAGTGAAAAGGAAATATTGTCTTGTCTTTATGGCACCATGGTCAGGCTATTGGGAGTGATTAAACTAGCTAAACAATGGTACCCCACGCTATTCAAAGCATTGGCATGGGCTGAAATCTCCAGATGTATGGGTGTGATCTGCAATTCTAAAGGAGCAATTGCTGGACTGCAAAAGTAATCTGCTAAATCAAAAGTGGCAATACATGTTTACGATTAGAAAGAATGTTCCCTTTACAATCCAATTTCCCCCTATTTAAGTTAAAGGGAATCTTTCTGTCAGCCTTCAGAAAGTTTTGATGAATGTTCAGTGACGGAAGCAATTATTAAAATGAACCTTTCCCTATCAGAAATAATCTCCCAGATTCTGCCTGATGAGCAATCAATCTTTTTGAAAAAAAAAAGTATTTTGACAACACACTGTCATACTGTGAGGATTCATTATGTATTTCAATTATTATTCAGATGTTATTTATTCTTGCTCACAAATATAAAAAGCTGACACAATAAAGTTTGAATGTTAGATTGCAAGAATTTCAGACAGGTATACCAAAAAAAAATAGTTATTTTTGCTTCCAGAAAAATGTATGATTAGTATAATAGATGAAAAGCATTGTCTATTGCTTATTCATTTGCAAAGAGACATTACCATCAATCCCATCAGGACATTTCTGGTTACCTGTTGACTTTGTGCATTAAGAAATCTCACAGCAAGGTAAATGCAAATTATCAGTATTCAATTTTGGCATTCCATTTTCATCATGCATAAAGTATTGGGCATGAAGTGGGCAAAAAGAAAATACAATATGTATATAAAGCCAGATTTCTGACTTTTAGTGTCATATAAAGCTTAAAAGTCTAATCAAAGATATATCCATATTTCTGTATGAGACAAAAGAAAAATACATTAAAATATTAAACAAAAAACAGAGTAATCATAATTGTAGTAATAATAGCAATACTGTCAAAATTACTGTATCTCATGCTCACTTCTTTCAATATACCTTTGCACCCTGCAATTGATGGCATCAGTCTTCATCAAGCAAGCAGTAGTGATGAGTAGTACAGGGCACATGGACAATAGTTGCAGCATGTCATGTGTACTTCAGGTTTTTTACTTTCACTGGGAAAAGAACAGTGGTGATAGGTTTCTTCTTCCACTCTTTTTCCTCCCTCCTCTCCTTTCTCCCTTTTCTGAATTTAGCATGGTCACTTTTCTAAATCAGTTCTATATCATCTTTGCTCTTCACTGGGCTATAGCTTTGTGTATAAACTTACTCTTAGTGGTACGTTTTAAGTTTATGTCTGTTCTTTGATCTCTGTTTACATTCAAATTAATTTTGTTCAGCTCTAGGTCTGCATTTAATAATAATAATAATAATAAAAAAAAATTAATCTTAAAACAATATTCCAGCCAGACTGAGTTGGCTTGCATAGAGTACTGCCCCTCTATATAACACTTATATTGGAAAGAGCCCACTGGAATAGAGCCGGGGAATGACCTAACTCAGTGAATGGAGTTGGCAATCAGTTATTACTTTTTTTTCTTCTTAGTCCTCTGCTTTTTAGCAGTATATTCATGTATATTCATTCAGTTATCTGTGGTCCAAGAGTAACTCAATCCAAATTCTACTCCTGATCAAATCAAAGATGAGAGCAGATAACATATTGCTTTCTGTACACTACACAGTTTACTAACTCTAAACATATTCTTCACTTATTCCAGTGTCCTGTTACCTGTTTTTAAGATGTGAAATATATACCCTTAACTATTCTAATTTGGCAGGGTGCAGAAAGAGTTCCTTCAATTGTTTCAGAAACGTCAAAATGAAAGAAAAAAAAACCCACAAAACTTGATTATATATTGTGGAGTCACAGGAGCATCCCATGGGATACATAGGCAACCTAGAGCCATTGTTATATATCTTACACATGCTGATCTACTTTTGAGGAGTATAGCTCTAAACCAGACCTAAATGAGGATGTGGAACATCATTTCAAGTGATGCCTGAGGTGGTACTAGTTAAAGGAAGACTTAACATTAACTGACTATGGAAAATACAAAGAAAAGCATGATTCTTGTCTCTTCAAGATTATACTAGTACCTAGGGAGAGTTCTAAAGAAAAGAAGAAGAGAAAATAAGGAAAGGGAAGAAAGGAAAAGAAAGAAGGAAGAAGAAAAAAGAAGAGAAAGAAGTAATAGAAAAGAATAGATGCTAGGAAATAGATTCCTTCAGAGAATACTACATTCTCTAAATTTAATAGCAGAAGATTAATGAGGTGGAATACTAAATAATACATCTATTTAGTAAAAGTAGGAAAATTAAAAATTTCATGATATCAAATACGAATATCTAATTCTATAACACTAGGGATGTATATAACATATATATATTATTGTAGCAAGTATATTTACCATTCTGCTGAGATAGGGCTTAGAAAACCTCGTTTATCAGTAGCAAAATCTTTCAGAGGATTTCTTTATGTGAAGAAGAGCACCCAGACTGATAACTTTGAAATAAAACTTGATTAGCAATGTCAGGTTTTATGGTTTAGTCTGAAAATATTCTTAATCAGTTGATGCTATACTGTCTAAGCCAGTGGTTTTCTAAATAAAACCAGACATTTTTGTTTAGAAGACGCATTTTGCCCTAACCTTTAGAAAATTATGTTAGTCCTACATTAACTGAATTGAGATCTTGAGGATAACGTTAACCTTTTGCTTTCTATTATAGATGAGGTTCTACCCTGACCTACAGATTATTAGATGTGTGAGAAATGATTATAAAGGACAGTGACCTGAAACTACTGATATCTTTTCAGTTAAAAACTTTCTGGAAAAAAAAAAAAAAAAAGAAAAGAAAGAGAGAAAAAAAAAAGAGGCGTGATATAAATTAATGCATGATATAAGTTAATCTCTTAGATACATTAAAAAAAAAAAAAAAAAAAAAAAAAGGTATTTGTAGAGAATTATGTGACTTCCCAGAAAAATGTGCTGTAAAAATATATTTTATGCACCTGTTTCTAGATGCTTTAATAGTGGCAATGAAAACTGTATAAATTGGAAATTCATATGCAGAGAAGTTGCAAAAAATAAATGCATCACTGAAACTTCTAGTGACTTTCAGCTGAATATTCCCTCTCTTAATCTCAGTCCTCCAGATATCTAACAATTACAGCAAATTGTACTTATTCTTAAAATCATTTGGTAAATTGAGGCCAACTTTGAACTTTAAGTATTCTCGGCATTTAAGCATTGGCTTCTAGTATACTCAGAAGATTTGTTTAAGATTTATCATAATTCATAGATTTGTAAATCCTCAAACCAATTTTTATTTTAATTCTATAAATCTGTTTAAATCATACCATATCCAATGTAAGTAGAGATCATTGAATGCAAAAAGAAAAATCAGGTTTGTTTCAGTTAGAATTGGATGAAAAAATACAACACTTATTGAAATTAAATAATCAGGTTTGTTTCAGTTAGAATTGGATGAAAAAATACAACACTTTTTGAAATTAAATACATTAAAAATGAGAATACAGTTTCTTGTAATCAAAGTTTGGGTTTTTAAGGGGAGTTGTTATTTATTATTATTATTCTTTTATTATTTGTATCTCACTGAAATCTAGTCTTGTTTTATTATCACATTATATGGTCTAACAAGAAACCATGAAGTGAAAGTATAAAGTCATGCAGTGAAGTGTAAAGTCATGAAGATTAATGAAAACATACACAATCACACTTATTGTGCATTAAATATAGACCACTGTGAATGCAAAAAGACAGATGATGTCAGGTACCACTAAGTTAAATATCCCAGCAATACTAGCTCTGGAGCCTAGCACGCGTAAGAGTTGAAAACACACAGAACTCCCATATTATGAAATTGAACCATGATGTAGCAAATTCTAAAGGAAATCATAGAATCAGAGAATGGCTTACGTTGGAGGGGAGTGTAAAGATCTAGTTTCCCTTCCACAGGCAGTATTTTCAGCCACATGTGGTCTAGTTCTCTTCCCTCCTAGTTCCTTGGGCCCTTTGCTGAGAATGGCCTTGACTCTGTAAAACAGTTCCTATTAATAACAATAAATATCGGTGTGTTAAAATCATTGTTTTTCTCCAAGAATCAAAAACCAGACACTCTGAAGAAAACAATTCAATTTCAGCTGAAACTAAGGCAACGTCGCATATTATTGAAGAAAAAATAAATCATTAAATGTTTACTGTGGCATGTAATAGGGGCATTAATAGGTCAATAGGGCCAGAGAAGAATAATTTTATTATTAATGAGATTAGCAGTGTTGGGATTAGTCCAGAGAAATGGCATGGGGATGATTAGAGGGCTAAAGCACCTGCCATCTGAAGACAGGCTGAGAGAAGTTGCTCCGTATGGAGAATAGAACGCTCCAGCGAGACATTGCATTACCTAAAAGTGGCCTGTAAGAAAGTGGGACTCTTTACCAAGTAATGATAAGAGAACTTGTAATGGCTTTGTCTAAAACAAGTTTAGATTAATGTATTAGGAAGAAGTTATTTTCTATGATTCATAGAATCACAGAATCATTAAGGTTGGAGAAGACCTCTAAGATCATCTAGTAGTTCAACCACCTACACATCACACCATGCCAACTAAACCATGTCATTCAGTGCCACATCTGTGATTTTACTTAACACTTCCAGGGACAGTATCTCTACCGCTTCCCTGAACAGCCTGTTCCAATACATCTCTGTTCATTCTAAGGAGAATTTTTTCCTAATATTCAGCCTGAACCTCCACTTGTGCTACTTAAAATCATTATCTGTCATCCTTTCACTATCTCCCTGGAAGAAAAGGCCTACCCCCACCTCGCTACAACCTTCTTTTAGGTACTTGTATGTCGTGACAAGATATCCCCTGAGCCTCCTCTTTTCCAAACTAAACAATCCCAATTCCCTCAACTAGCTTCACTGCTCTTCTTTGGGCATGCATTGATGTGAGGTCCTGGGCAAGATAAGAGAGCCCCAGGCTGGGCAGGGATAGTCTGGGCTGGTGGTCATGACAGTCTTCCAGCACTTGTAATTCACTATGTGTCTGTAATGATAGATGAAAGAAAACATTTTATGTGTGGATTCTCAAAGACCTTAAGGTAGGAAACAGACATTGAACTTTTCAAAACGTTTATTACTGCAGCAAGCTGTAGCCTTTACAAGAAACAAAGGTAGGCTCCAATACTACACCTAAACTTAGTTATCTACAAGTTAACTTGATATCTAGACTACAGTAATAGTCTCTAATCAACTGAGTCAGTGGGATCAGAGGGCAAGTCAGCTTATTGCAAAGCAGACATCTGCACTTTATCATAGAAATATTTTGAGACTCTTGCACTGAAAAATCTTCCACATGTAGATGTCTATATTAATCACACATTTCTTTAACAATCTGGGGCTTAAATATGTGTTTACTTTTAAAGTGCTGAAATATGCAACCTGACAAGTCTTTTCCTACTTTTTTTCAAGTTGGTTAGGAGAAAAATACAACAATATCAAACATAAATTGGATACAGTACTCAGTAAGGGGACTAAACAGACTATACAATTTTAACATTTAATGACTGTAATATTTAATTTGCTGCAGCTGTTAAGAAAATACATGTGATTGTGATGAATATTATACTATTCTGAATATGTATATGTGCAATACTTTACAACATTAAAAAAAAAGCAAACAAGCTTGTTTTTGTATCACATCACATAAAAGATGTTTGTTCTTCTAATATATAAAACTAGTACTCTTCTCAAAAAAAAAAAAGAGCATTAACAAGAGTTAAATCTGTTCATTAATTGTCATAGTATTTAAATGCACAGACTTCTTCTGACAAATTATGTTGCTATATTGCATTGCCTTTATTATGTTATTATTGTTATTCGGTTATATTATTCTTGCTTAATAAGTTAGGATTTAAAAATTCTTATGTTTTTATCAAATTTTGTCTATCAGCATCCTTTCCTAAAAGTTACTACAGTCTGATTACAAAAATACACAGAAAGTCCACTCAACAATTCTTTTTTTAATTTTTATTTTTCTCAAAAAATTCCCCAGATAAAGACAGCTCTACACTAAACACATCAGTGAAGATCAAAGAAATCAGATCCGTTGTTGCTGTTGAAATCAGAGGCTCAATTTTTATTTCCAAAGAAAGGAAGAAGCTTATTTAATATGGCATGATACAAGTCAAATTTCCAGTTTTCAAATTTTGTAATTATTTTCTTTCCTTAAGCATAAAATATTAAGATCAGTTGATTTCTCATTTATGTCTCTGTACCAGACTCAGAAATACTATAAGAGTCTTTGGTCAAAGTGAATTCTCCATCTGTAGTCACTTTCAGACAGAGATGAATTTTCTTTTTTTTTTTTTTTTTTTTTTTTTTTTAATATATTGCCCATGCCACATCCAGATTATTACAGCAAACAAAATTTACATATAGACTGAATAGTCTGGAAGGAAGTGGTTGAAAACCTTTAAACCATCAAGTCTGCATGCAATGTTTCCTCCCTTTCACTTGTTAACACAAGACTGACTTTGTTTCTCCAGTCACACCTTATTCCTTATGATGAGACAGTGACTTCAAATATTTATTCACGTTTTGAATTCTGGATATTTTCTATCGGATTTGAATACTTTTTTTTATACTTGAATCTGTTCTGTTGTGCCTCAGAGACAATTTTCTCTTTCATATATGATCTGTTGAACAGTATTTCTGTTCAGGTATGCTATAATTGATTTTCAGCATTTAGAAAGTTTGCAAATTAAGTCTGTAAGGTAGATATTTGCTTTTATATTTTGGTGGCCATTTTTTATGAATGCATTTTTTAGTGTTCTTTATTGAATCAAAGATTCCTCAAAACTAAAGGCAAAAGTCAGAGTATTCACAGAAAAAAAAAAAGTTTTCTGTCCAGAATAAAAGTATTTTATATGTACTGCATATACATACATAAAAGACATTCTACATGGCTGTAATACACATACACAGAGAGTTATAAGTTCTTAATTATTTTTATTTATCTATAGAAAGAAAATGTTATGACCACTTAGTTGGGAAAGCAGATAAGCATATCTGATATAGTACATAACTAAAGACAGAATAATACATTGGCACATATATTTGCCCTCATTGGAAATTATCAGTGAAAATTGGTGAAAATTGCTGATTTTTTTCCACAGACAAGGCTTGAATGGTATCAAAAGCAGCTATTCCTACAAGATAAAACAGTAATTTGTTTCCAGTTCATCTGGTCATCTGGTACTTTAAATAAACAAGCTCTTGCTAATCAGCACTGAGCTTGATAACAGTTACTTGACCATCTTGTTCAGTGTTGCAATTTCTCCTTCAGATTAAAGAAGCACAAAGAAAGGAGAAAAAAAAAGAAAAGAAAAGAAAAGAAAAGAAAAGAAAAGAAAAGAAAAGAA
>JAPSGF010000068.1:4018880-4078323 GCA_035772895.1 Perdix hodgsoniae
AAGAAAAGAAAAGAAAAGAAAAGAAAAGAAAAGAAAAGAAAAGAAAAAGGTAAAAGAAAAAGTGTCTTGCATGTCACTAATATCTTCAGAATGCACTTGATGCTTTATTGAGTCATTACTCCGGATCAGTAATGAAAACTGACTACGCATTTAATAGGGGTTACTATATCTATGCTATTATACTGTATGTACAATCTTTTACCATATGTGGATGTTGAATTCACCCAATATTATTACTGTTTAATTTCAATGTCAGTATCTGCTGTGGAAGGATTCACGGCTTCAAAGTTTTGATGATGTCCAACTTAAAATTTCAGGAACACTGGTGCTACTCATGTATTCCGTCCATGTTTTTGAAGGAAAGGCATCTCCACCATTATGTTCAGAAAAGCAGATGGAAACTTTGAATGTTAAAAATTAGTTTTTTCAGTCATTAACTAATTAAGTCACACCAGAGATGACTATATTCTATGTGCTGAAAAAGCAGAGGAAATGAAGAACTTAGTATTGAGTAGAGATTATAACAGGATTATCCTATGGTAAAATGACTATTTATAATGATTTTTTATTTTTCCCAATTAAATATATTTAGCTGAGCCATGCACCAGACATTGTTTTTGTGTCTACATTGTGGCTGATGTTAAAGAAAGGGGAAAATTGAAGAATGAACTGAGACTCAATATATCTGCATCTTTTCTAGTAACAAGCTCAGAATGATATTCTGTGAATGAAGTGTGAGATATACAAAGTAAATATTAATCTTTGATCACAAGAACAGTTCCTGTGTCTTTGTTTAAATGCTACAAAGTAAGCTTCATTGCCTGCTTTGATGAAGTGTTTATACAGCACAAAGATTTCATGATGTACTGAGCTACCATAAATCAATTTGAAATTAGTTTACTGTCAAGTTGATAAATCTCATTTTAGCATTATATTTTGAAGATGATTTAAGAAGTATTTCACAGTGTATAATTTATACAGTATCAGAAATAGATAAGAAAACAAATGTTCCAAACCAATAATTATTGTCACATTCATTTATAAATTCTGTTAAGGCTTAGAATACAGTTGAATACAGTTTTGAAAAAGCTTTTAGATACAATTTGTGCATAATCTTAATTGTAGTTTGTACACTCTGAAATCACTTGAGTTAGATATAATTCTATTCTTTTGCAGCTGTTATGAGCCTTCAGGTACACAGCTTTCCCAAGACTGTGAACGGGCTACTTGTTAACAGTCACAAAGCAGTTTTTTCTCTGTTTATTTTTCTGCCCACTTGACTGTCAGTGATAATCTAAAGCAATGGAAACACATGTGCAGGAGGACATTCTGTTGTTTTCTAGCACCACCGTATTTGAAAGGATAGATAACAATTTGCTCAAAGTATTCAACTTCTGGTCTCTGTTAAATACCAAATACTATATTTTAGAATAATATATACACATGAATATAACTGGGTTCCCAAAATCTAAGAAGTGTAATGCATACAAAAACTTGTAAAAATATAGTTTATCTACAGTGGATGTATGGTTAACCAGAATCATGATATTATGTGCAATTATGGCTTTTCAGGCTTTCAGAAATCATCTCAATCACAGCACTGAGTGGTGTAATCATGTTCCAAATCTACCTGCAGAAACAGTGTTTTTCTTGTCTCTGAAGGAAAATATCTTTTTCAGACGTGTGGAAGTTATTACAGTTTGTTTCCATGCAAACAGTTATTCCAACATCTGTAAGTAGATGTAGGATACTCTTCACATAATGTAGATATCTTTCCCACACAGCGAAACGTAGCACAGGGATTTCTGAGCTTAGCCATTTCAGATACCTACCAAACCAGAAGTGCTCTGCTAATGCAGTAGTAATACTTGCTTGTAACTAATTAGAATTTCTATATGTATTTCTATTCAGTGCTAAGACGATCTCCTGGTGCAAACAATGCTGCTACACGGTGACCCAGTAAATCCAGTATTGCTTTTGTTAGTAACAGGCTACAGGCTGAAATTTTGAAAACTTTCCCTTATGCCAAATGTATGATCATTTATGTTCTGATTGTGCAAACCAGCATTTTATGTGTCTTGTTATGATAGTTGGTGTAAGGGTGAGATAATAATAAACATCTTGAAAATATGGACCAGGAAAAAAATCCTCACTAGTTGCCAGTTACTGGTCATTCAAGAAGTGTTCAGCTCAAAAGCTGATAAAAAAGGGTTTCAAGAGTTACAAAGACTTACAAAGAAAAGAAGTTGTAAACAAGTAGGAATACATAATCTGATAAAATTTAATTTTAAGAAAACAAAAATTATGCTAGAAACAAGATCATTTCTCACGATGATGAGTTTCTCTGTAACAACTAAACTGCATATAGCCACATATAACCACAAATAAGAGATTCAAGAATTGCTCAGTACTTTTCTCCTGTCTTAAAAATAGAGATATGTTCTGTGCTGAATTTTAATAAAGTTGTACATAATGAAAAAGTAGTTGCTCTTCTCTTTTTAATATGTATTGTAGATAACACAAAAAAAAGGGGACTGATCTTCTGAATGACTTTAATGTATAGTAAGTTTGACTGTTGAAACAATGTAAAACTTAATAAATTGATATTGTCTCAGGATCTTGAGGCTATTTTCTCCTCCTATTATTGCCCAAGCATTTAGAATAATATGAAGTCAGTTTTTCACTATAAAAGGTCATAAATGAAATGGAATGTGGCAATTTTGAGAACAAACACTTTGTAGATCTATCTAAGGCTATTTAAAGGCTGTTTGTTTTTGGATGAACCTATTACATCTGAAAAGGTTTGCAAGCTGAATAAACACTATCTAGTAGGGTCACTGTGCCTTATGGACATGCAATGGAAGGAACGGAATTATTCTAGGTAGACTGGCAAGGTATCAGACATCTAAATCATACAGAAAATTTTAGGAGGCACTGAAATGACTCTAGCAGAAATGGCAATTGTCATCTGTTTTTTATGATTTTGTTTTGTTTTCCAGCGTGACTATAATTAAAAGGTAAAAAGGATAATTATTTACTTGTAAATAAAAATGAAAACCTACACTTCCCTAAGAGTCAAAAGGTTATGTGATAAATATAATCAAGGCAAGTAACTTGGATCATCTGTAAGCATGTACAAGAACTTTTTTGTTTGGTCCTCCCAAATCATTTCAGTGGTATAAAATTAAAAGGGAGTTCAAAGGCTCATCAAAAATTTTTAATCCATGTCCATGTGCTATGTAAATAAGAGAAAAATAGGAATGTAGAGGGAAGGAGAGATTAATAAATGGTTTTAAATATGAATATTAAATAAATATATTTGTACAATCCTGACCAGAAAGGATTGTTTGAAAGGATTTGTTTGATTGAAGGATTGTTTCTAACTAGTCTGAACAAGACATGGGAGGTGCAACCTGCAGACTGTTAGCTGTGTGCTATTCAATTTTGTTTACAACTTAAGTCAAGGTTCTTGGGTATGTTTTAACTGAAACAATTTAACTTCAATAAATTATGAAAAAGATTCATCATAGAGGTGCAGCACTATAAGGAAACTTGTACTACCAAAATATATTTCACTCTTTATCAACATTTATGGAAGGAAACAATACACATCATCCTGATTTATTTAACAAATGTGTTTTTAGGGAGAACACACTGAAGTGCATACATACAAAAAGCTTTAGTCAATACATCATAAAGTTTCATTCTGTTTATTATTTTTATATTTTAAGAATAAAATTTGGTATGTCATTAAGGATATAAAAATTTTAATTCTCATTTCACTTATTTACTGCCACTGAAAATGAGAACCCATCTTCTTCTATATCAGACTTCTGTCTCCTTGCACACTTTATTGTAGAATGAATTTATGCATGTACCAACCTACTACTGCTATTCTGGTCAGTGATATAAATAATATGGGATATGCAAATATTTGAACTAAACTATAGAAATTTTGCATACTCTTATATTCTAAGGAGAGTTTGAAAGTTAAATCTTTGCTTTGATTGTAGGTTCTCAGGAGGCTATATACCTGTATACTTGACTAATAAAGTGAGAAAGAAATAAGATTTTTTGCAAGGTAACTCTTTCTTGACGGCAAGTGTATGATTAATTTACCTTCAGAAATAAATCAGTGATGCCAGGTTATTATCCATTTACACTATATCTTATTTACTTCATCAACAGGCTTTGCTCAGTGGGAAAATTAACTGTAAATAGAAAATTTATTTTCCTTCTCTTTGTGCCAAGAGGGTTTAGAATTAGATAATTGTGATAAATTAGACAGCTGGCATCAAACCTGACCTCTTTCACTCTTCTATTTGAATGAATGCATTATAATGTATAACATCAGTGCCCCCTACTAGGACAGGTTTAAAGTGCAAGCCAGTATGAACATAATGTTCATACATTATGATACAAATTCTTAAACATAATCTATGAACTTCTACTAGTTTACACTTTAAATATCATCATGGAAAATATTTCATGCTTTTCACTGGATTTGTGTCCATTTGATTTTACTAGATTAAAACAGGAGATTATAGCTCATGAAGGATTTTCTCTTGAATTCTGTTCCTAAATATTCTAATCTTTTCATCACTGCCAGATTGCAGAATCACAGAAAACAGAATGCTTTGGTTATGAGCTATTTTCTTCCTTTCTATGCCTGACATATTTCATTTTAAAAATTCCTTTTGTTTTCTATTTCTTTTTAGATCTGTGGATTCATATGTAAAAATGTCAAAATTGGGATCCTGTTCTGATTATATATGAATATATTTTTACATGGGAATGGTGGGATGATTATTTATTTATTTGGGTGATTTCAGAGCTATTAATCTTTCCTTCAGCTCTGTCATTGTTAATGCTTTAGGGCTACAGTGCTCTGTGCTGACTATATTAATATGCATGTTGCTGTTTGTCACCTCATTTATTTCAGTGTTTTGAAGATAACTTGCTCTTTCTAGAAAAATGGAAAGTACTTTTCTTTCTTTCAATAACATTCTGTTTTGATAATAAGAAATTCATATTTTTAAGGATCTTTAATGAATTTTCTACGTGTTTTCTTGATTACAGTTTTTCTCAAATCTTGAATAATGGTCTTTTTAGCTGAATTTTAATAAGCCTATTTTAATATCTTCTTACACATTTATAAATTAATGTTTAGTGATATCTTTTATCTGCCAAGAGATTTTGCTGTTTCTTTTATATAAAAACAAAAGCATTACATTATGCAGCACATAATGCGTGATATACATAAGCAACAATAGTTTTTTTTCTGCTGCTGCTAGTTTTTGTTACTGTCTGCTACTTTGAGTAAAAATAAATTAACATCAGGTACCAGTATATGCTGGAATGTAGAGGTAGACATTCTGGGAAGGGCTTTGTGGAGAAAACCGGGGGGTCCTGGTACACAGAGCTGAACTTGAGTCAACAACTTGCCCTTGCAGGACATAAGTCTAACAGCCTCCTGGCTTGCATTACATAGGGCACTGTGATCAGACAGGGAAGCTGTCTTTCCCCTCTGCTCATGGCTGATGAGCTGCACTTGAAAAGTTGATTCCAGGCGGGGGCCTGGAAGAGATGGAACTATTGGCAAGAGTGAAGCAAGAGAGCAGCACAGTTATTAAGAGATAGACTGCAGTATCTTATATATGAGGACAGGCTGAAAGACCTGGGGCTGTTCAGTCTAGAGAGGAGAAGATTCAGGAAGATCTTACTCATGTGTCTAAATACAAGACAGGAATGTATAAAGCAAGATTTATGTTCTGTGGTGTCCAGTGAGAGAGTAAGACACAAAGATAATACTTTATTTTAAACTGTGTGCGTGGTCAGATGCTGAAATAGGTTATCCATAGAAATTACAAAGTCTCTAGTTTTGAAGAAATTTGAATTTGAAAAGACACAGTCCTGAACAACCTGTTCTCACTCACCCTGTTCTAAGCATGTGTTTGCACTTGATGATCTCAGGATCATGTTTCCAGTCTGTGAATTTCTCTGGCAGTGACCTACAAATAATTGCTGGCTTCTTGACTGTAGGCAATATTTGACTCAGTTTCAAGGTAAATAAATAAATAAATAGGTAGATAGATAAATAAATAAATAAATAAATATTTTTTTAAAAAACTTCAAAAATCTGTCATCGTCATCATTCCACAACAGAAAGATACTGCAAGACAAGATTATATTATAATAAAGAGCAGTCATAAACAGTATAGGCTGTATCAGCCAAGAGATGTATTTGTACCTCAGCAATGCCTCATCTGTCCTTCGGACAATTGGTTAGGCTCTCAGTTTTACCAGGGCTCTTCTCATCCTGACCTTCCCTAGCAGATTAAGAATTTTGGGCCAAGAAAAATCTGAATATTAAAAGACTTTAAAATAAATGTCCAGAAGATACTGCAGCATCCCTGGGGAAATTTAAGAGACGTGTGAATCTGGCAGTAGCAGACTAATGTTGGGACTTGATCATCTTGAAGGTCTTCCACCCTAGGTAACTCCAAGATATTACTGCTTCAAGGGTAGAGGTCTCAGGACTCCAGTTTCAAATCATGAGTGGTGTTTTTTCCACTGGCTTTCTCTTACAGATATATTTTAGCTCTCTCTGGGCAAAATTTGCTCTAGTGGCAAAGCTGAGTAATTAGCTGATGGGCAAGGAACTGATTGTGAGATCATAGCCAGAGGGTGGTGGACACTGTTCAATGTCCAAGGAGATCAGAGACAAGTGGTATCCTTCAGAGGCCAGTAATGAGACCAATACTCTTTAATATTTTCATCATTGATATTGACAATGGGATCAAGCGCACTCTCAGCAAGTCTGTGGGTGAGAACAGCCTGGAGAAGAGAAGGCTACTGGGAGACCTGATAGCTGCATATAAGGAAGAAGAGGACAGATTTTTTAGTAAGGTCTGTTGTCATAAGACAATGGTAAATGATTTCAAACTAGAACAGGAAATATTTAGATTGGATATAAGGAAAACAATTTTTTACAGTAAGGGTAGTGAAGCACTGAAACGGGTTGCCTATAGCTCATGTGGATGCTCCGTACTTGGAGACATTCAAGATAAAGCTGGACAGGATTCTGAGGAACTTGATCTAGCTGTAGATGTCCCAGTTTATGGCAAGGGAGTTGAACCTTTAGAGGTCCCTTCAAACTCAAATAGTTCTATGATTCTATAATTAATTATTTTTAGAGTACCATACTACAAACATATGAGAAGGTCTAAGTTACTGTGCAGATTGGTTGCAATTTGATAAAACATTCATTAAGATTATAACTGTTAAGAAAAGAAACATTCATAAGCAATGTTATGTAGTGTTTAATACAGCTACATACTGAAAAGAATCTGTGCCTTACAGATAGATGTTGTCATAAAGATAACATTCTCTGACATCTGGAATCCTTATATTCCTTTATAAATTAAAAAGCAATGTGAAAGCAAACAAAGTCAAAAGAAGTAGTGAATCTTCTAATCACAATAGAAGTTGTTTAGTAGTCTTAAGAAGTACATCAATAAATCAAAATAATAATTATAAAAAAAACTACTGAAAAACTGTATAAAAATGAATTAAATACTCTTATTGAAAAGGTATACAACTCATCTTGTCATGGTAAAAAGTCAGTTCAAGTAAAACACATCAGTATGAGCACAAAGTACTGCCTTCTGTTAGATTAATCTCTATGCTGTTCAATCTTAATTTTGCCCTTTCACAAGGTTAAAATCTCTAAAACAAACAAACAACAACAACAACAAAAACTATGTTTGCACAGCTGGACTATATCTTCAACCAGCTCTATGCTTTTTAAATCTGCATTGCAGCTGCAGACTTCAGTGTAGGAAAGCTTCACAGAAGAGCCTCAAGGTTCTTTTTATCAACATGGCTTTCTAGCACCTTAGAGCTTTTCAGACTATAAAATGTTCAAAGTTGAAAAGAATGTAACTATGTAATATAGGGAATCAGAAATCAGAAAAAGCATAAATCGTATTACACTAAGGAGTTTTACCTTGGGTTATGTTCTGCTTGTCAAATTGGTTTGGCAATAAATTAATTTTCTAATAGAAATGGAAGCCACTGGAATGATATTTCCCAAATGAAATTTCTATTTGATTCTACCTCCTAGTATATTATGCATACATTTTCACGATTCCTGCATTTGCACAATACTGTATGGAAATAAAACCCTTGTCTAAACCCACTCTATATTTAGAACTAGCTTTTCAGATGCAAACATTAGCATTACAAATTCATATTCATTATCTGAGTGGCCTTTCAGGTAAACCCTATGCAATGCACTCCCCCTCTTCCAGTGGCTGATTTTACAAGAATTCATCCAGCTGAACAATCCATCTCTCCCTTTCTTTCCTCATTCCCTCTTCCAAATTCTACATGGCTCACATCATCAGCGTTTCTTGGGTTTTCATATGTCTCTCTATACTGGACTATGGGGTGGCAGTAAAAGCAGGAAGGAAATACTGATGCAGGAACTTGAAAACATACAGCTTGAAGGAGGAGAAAAACTTTTGTGCCCACTTCCTTCTTGGTGAAAGTTCTCCCTTTGGCTGACCCAGGGATCCCTTTCTGCAGATTCTGTGAAGGATTTAAAAAATAATTACAATTCTTTGTCCCACTGGCCCTAAATTCCTCTCTTTGCTTTCCTGCTGCCCTGAGTGTAGCTCCTCAGAGACTAGAGGAGAGTGCTGAAAGGACCTACATGCAGGAAATGAACTCTACACAACTGGGTCACTCTGGATATGGATCTGAACATGAAAGCAAGTAAGACAGACTGGATAGCACAGCACTGTTGTTCTGCACACAACCGTCTCAAGTAAGCAAGTACTGAAAGATGGTCTACTTGCTTACTAGAGCTGTAATAGTTGAAAAAACTAGAGCTGTAGATTTGAAATCTTAGGACAAATTTAGATTTAATACTGAGTAAATAACAACCATCCATCCATTGCTAGAGAAGGCTGTCAAAAACTAAGTGGAGAAAATACAGAAGCAGAACTTTGAATCTGAGAATTAACATTATACTCAAAGATCTAACAGATATACATAGCAATAAAACAATTAGATCTTCTGGGAATGTTCCTTCACAAAATCAGAGTCATGCCATGCTGACTTCAAGTTCACTAGCTCATTCTTCTCCCTAAACTGCCACTGTTTCGGGTCTGAAGTACACAGTCTTGATGATGACATTATTAAGCATGTTTTTAAGCTATTTATCAAATATATTTTTGTAGATGAAGTCTCCAGTTGATACTTGGTAACTGAACAATAAATCAGTAATAATCAGTACTGAAGGATCAAGTCATTTTGTAAGTATTATTTACAGCACAGACATATACTAACTTTTCTTTAAAGGAATAGAGATTAGATTTAGAGATTGATCTAGTCTTTTTCTCTATATTGTACAGCTTCTGTTCTGTAATTTCCACAATATCAAACATATTTGAAGTAGTCTATAAGGGTCAAAAATACATTATATCAATTGCATAATTAAAAAACCAAAATTATAGAAGTTGCATAAATAGCACAGTTCTATGTCATTGAGGTAATTTTTAACTGACAGTTGTGGATAAGCAAGTAAACAGCTTGACTGAATATTTGTTTTATTATAAATATATTAAGCTTTAAGATTGAATACTACTGTCTCATGCCCTGCTGAAAAAAAAAAATAAGCTTCCCTACATCGTAACAATGATTACAAATGACAATGCTTAGTCAGCTTTTTACCCTCCCTTTTCTATTTATCTTCTATTCAGAACACAGATTTGAGAATCAGTCAGAGACAATACTAAAAACGAAAGTGAAATTGTTCATTAAAATTTCAGAAAAACTCTTCAGAATGTTAATATTTTGGCTCAGTTTGGTTTCAGCTCTTTAAGAGGACAAGATAAATAACTCTTCAGTCACTTCTAGAGACAAAAGATCTTCCTTTTGATGCAAAAAAAAAGATTTTGTTGTTTACATTTTTTGATGGTCTTTAAATTATTCTTTTGTTATTGTCCTTATCAGAAAAGCCATAACAAGGCTGGAAAAATCGTACATCTCCTCACCAGAGCAGTAGAGAAACATGCCCAACTCCAAGTTCTTCTCTAATCACACAAATAACACCCCTAATATACCGTGTGGGGAAAGGAACTACTAACAATCATATCATTATTGTTTTCTTCTGATATTTAGTATGTCATCTGTCTGTCACCTATTACAGACTAAATCATCGATTGTTAGCAAATATACAAATGGAGGCAAAAGCTACCATGTTGAACATCACCACATTCAATGCTACTTGAATGTATCCCAGATGTTTGGAGCTACAAAAATATTTGTATTCCTTTCCACAAAGGATTTTGTAGGTCCTTTACACTGGAATATCATATGACCCTATTTAAGATTCTTATGAATCCTTCTTGCACTTTAAGGTGGTACATACACCTGATTTAATTTTCAATTTCTAGGTTAAAATAATTTCTGTCAAAATCATTAGGAGCATTTGTAACAGGAGCATTTGTAACATTAGGAGCATTTGTAAACAGCCGTTCTCAGTTCTTGTAGTTTTAAATCATTCCCCAGAACAGTGTATATTTGTATTAGTTTCTACAAAATTGAATAGTTTTCACAGCATGGACAGAATTCAGTGATTGGAGTATAGACATTTAGACACATATTCTCTGTTAGCAAGAAAATGGACAACCTTCCTTCCATTCTCTCCCCTCATATTTGCAGGCAATTAATAGTGAACATGAAAACATGTCTTCATTCAGGGAGGATTTGTGATCTGCTCCAACTCTTGAGGAGAAGATAGTAGACTAATAGGTCATGGAGATTTATGGCAAGAATGGGAAAAAGGGGAATGGAAAGGCTTTTGGAGGACAGAGGTTAATTTGGCCTAATTATGTAAAAGATTTGGAATTGAACTGAGGGCAAATGACTTTGGAGATATAGTTGTTGCATACCCCTAATGTTTTCTGTATCATCCTCTACATCCTCCAGATGTAGAACTGTATTCTCAGGTATAAAATATAGCAATAATGCTGGAAGAAATATGATCCAATATTTTTATTCCATTTTGCAAAAAATTCTCTGAAAAAAATTATATCTGAAAGGAAATAAGTGTTCTGCCCACCACAGAGGATGTTTATCATAGGACTGAGATTCACTACAATTTCACAAACCCTCTTTAAAGGTGCAGAGTGAGTTTAGTGAGAATATGAAAACAGAGCAACCTCTCTTCAAATGTCACTGCAGTCTCATATCCCGTCTGACTGACACCATACAGATCTTTCTTCTCGAAGATTGTGGTGACCAAATTTGTTTCCAGGTTGGTCAGCAATGGACGTGTCTTTAGCGTCTTAATCTTTTTGAACTATGTTTGACAGGGCTATACTTTCAGTCATGTTTGTCAACTGAATGAAACAGGTGAATGCCATGATCTAAAGGAAAAAAAAAATTAAGTGGAGTCTTCATTAGTGTCAACAGTTTATGGGCTGGTTCGGCCCAGTTCCGTGACTAGTGGGGTGGAGGGATTTCTCAAAATCCGCATCTCCAGAAAAAGGGAACAGGGGAGAGAGAGAATGTCCTAAAGGTGGATAGGCCTCACTATAACACTGAGGCAAGATGCGCAGTCCAGTTGAGCAGCAGGGAAACAGGAGAAGAGCTGACAAAGAAGGGCGGACGAAGAAGAGCACATCAGGTGACCTTGCCAGGAGTTATATCTCCTCTCTGTGGCCACAAAGTCCCCTGGGGAATGTAGTTCTTCTCTTCTGGGCAGGTACCCAGACCTTGAGCATTAACAGTTAAACTCCCAGTGCCCCAAATGATGTTATGATGTGGAATACTGACAACCAAAAATCACAAAACTGTGACAGTTAGTAAAGAAAAAGTGTCATATCAGACTAGATAGCATTATATCCAAATTATTTCCCTCTCTACCAACTGGAGGTAAGAGGAGCTTCAACACTGACATGTTAAGCAACTGATTTGGTTCTTTTAGTGCAAGAAAGCCATCAGATTTACAGTGCTTTACAGTGAGTTTAATAAATTAATAACGAATGAATACATATTTTAAATATTAATAAGAAGAAAGACCTGCCTACTTCCTAATTTCCTCTGTCCCACCATTCTCTCTTCAACTAAACTCTCTTCCTTTCCTTGCTCATTTGATTCTGACTCTGTGCTGCCTCTATGACAGAGTATTATTCTACTGAGTTGTGCATTTCCAAACTGGATGCAGAAATCTTTATGTATTATGTACTCTGACTTGCATTAAAATCTGTGCTGGACTATTCATTACTGCCTGGAGTGCAGTGTTAAATTTCAATGCCAACTTTAACCCATATTTCTAAAAGAATTCCTAGCTTCACCTGAATTCATACTAATATTGTCAGAGGTCCCTTAGAATTAGTAAAGTAACTGCATGAAAAACTAAGGTACTTTGCCACTTATACAGCAACAACTGATACTTAGCTGTCTGGAACATAATGCACATTTATATATGTAGTTCTAATAAAATATGTTACAGGCAGAATGGGAGAGGTTTTATACTTACAGTCTCATTTTCATTTATTTTAAGCTACATCGCAGACATAAAATGTTAAAATATGTAGCAACTCTATGCTGCTTGAAAAATGGTAGCTATTATTCAGTTATGGTACTTAACAAGAGTCCTGAAGATTTCTGTGTCGTATAACTGGAAAACGTTTTTCTGCTTCTTGATGAAAAAGAACAGAAATCACTGTCTTACAACTGAAATCTCTTACAAACTGATGTGTAGAACATAAAATTTCCTTTAGTTAATGTTTGCAATCGGGAAACCCAAGAGTGCTTTCAAGCATTTTCCCACACATACCCTAACTGAATATAACAGGAGAGTCCATGCCAAAGACGACAGCTTTTCACTATACTTTCTGTTACCATAGGAGAAGCTAAGCATGTAGACATTACCAAGGAAGAGAGTACTTCAGCTTCACATCCTAGCTATAATAATATACGTAGTCTTCGTCACAGGAGAATTAATTCTTCTTAGATTCCTTTTTCAGTTTTGTCAGCCTGGCTTGACAAATTGTCACTGAAATAAGAGCAACACCAAAGCAGCAGCAGTATTACTAGGCTACATTTTTAGAAACAGAAGGGAGCCATTTTTTCTGCATAGTACAACAATATTTGTCATATGACCAGATAAAATATTTATTTATAAATTTGTCAAGATAGTTTAATTGAGTGATAGATTTAGCAGAGCTTGCCAAAGAACATTTTCTGTTCTTAACTTACAATCTTTACTTCTATTATTTCAGCTACAAACTACAGTAACTTTTCCTCCTCAATCTGAGTGGAAGTTCTTAACACTACTTAGAAGCAGAAGCATTAGAATCTGTAACTAAGTCAGTGATAACTGTAATATAGTGTTAGATTACAGTATTAGGAAATTAGTATAAATCATAATCTTTGAGGGTCTCTGCTTGTTTTGCAATATATAAATAATAAAAATTAAATACAGAAATACATGATTTTAAAGAAAGTTTATATTTTGAAGATGAACACTGCAAACTAAACATTAAAACATCATATAATATTGTCATTATAATAAAAATGAATGTCTCTTTTGCTCAGTATTTTGTTCCCAGCCATAGACAACAGCATGTTCTGGGGGAAACACAAGAATTATGTGGTGAAACTATCCACTCTATCTTTGTAAATTATGTCTTAGGACTTTCTATTCTAGAGGCTCCATTTTTGTACTTGATAGCCCTTAGAGGCCTTTTCTTTCATTAAATTCCTTAATAGCTTATAAATTCAATTTAAATTATTAGCTTCCATAGCATCCTGTGTCAATGAATTCGGGGCTATAATTATACATTGTGTCATAGAGTACTAATAAAGTGAATAAGGTTCTGTTTCAAGTTTGCAGCATAGTAGGCAGGTGTTAGATGGAGTGGGCTGATCCCTGCCCTTAAAGCAGAAGCTTAGTGCTGAGACCAGGTTGAAGAACAAGCAGTTTCACAGAAGCAGTTTCCCTTCCGTGACAGAAAGAAAATCTGAGATGTTCACTCAATTGTGTAGGGGAGCCTGGTAAGGGTAGATCTGATGCAGGTTCATCTAAGTATGAGACATAAGAATAACAAAAGAAAATATGGTAAATTCATCTTCAACAGGCTTTTGCATTATGAATTATCCAAAAATAATTAGTAACTGAGAAACAAACAATCAAACAACCAACAAAACATCTGATTGCTTCTACTTATATCTCAAAATCCACTTCTACGATCTGTAGAGCTTTTTTATTTTTAATCAGGATGAAAAATCAAAAAAAAAAATTTTTGAATGATCATCAAAAGTGATTACAGGTAAGAAAAGAAATAATGAAGACCTATACTATAATACATTGAATTCCAGGGGCACAACATGATGCATGTTAATTGCACTTGTTCTTTAGTTTTCACAGTAAATTGGATTCTGGATGTTTGTTTATCCATTCTAGATATAACAGTGGTAATCTTAGTAGGTGTTTCTATGTCATCTTTGATTAGCCATCCAAAACTACTGGTACTGAGGAATAGTTTCTGCCAAACTTGGCCAGAAAGTTTCACAGAGATTTGCTTTATGTGGCATGATAATTAAAATAATTGAGACTTAAATAAAAAGAATTCAAATAATAAAATTATGAGGCCTCTACTGGCAGATTTTTTTTTTTTTAAAGATAAGGTTATTTAAATTCTTTAACTTACTGTTGCAATTTTAAAAACAGAGATGTGCAAGTGAAAGAGATCAAGATTTAGTGTTTAAAGCAGCAAATAAATCAGGTTTTATGAGCTGATTTTATTTAATAACAAATCAATGGATAAATCTTTTTAGAGTTTTGCTAAGAAATATTTCCTTTGCTGTAGGCTCCGGGATGGATGCAAGTGATTTTTTGATGCAAGTGAGGTCTTATTCACATCCCTTGAACTCTCAGCTACTTTTCTTTTCTTTTTATGAAGCCCAGAAAATGGTTGGCTTTCTGAGCTGCAAGAATACTTTGCCAGATCAAACTGAGCTTTCAATACATCTGCAACTCCTAAGTCCTTCTCCACAGGGTTACTCTCTTACCATGCATCACCCACGCTTGTATATATGGACATTATTGTCTGAGTAATGGTATTATCTGAATTTTCTTCTAAAAAAACATGTGTAAATGAAATAAACTTCATTGCAATGGACTTAATTATATGTGGAAAGTGCAGTCTTTATATATATATATTCTGGAAAAGAAATTTTAATATTAAAAAAAAAATAAAAATAAAAAGAATATGAGTTCTGCATGCAAAGGGAAAATGAACAGGAGAGTACGTGTGACCTCAGACAAGACTGTAGGATTTCTAAATATGTAGAATACAAAACTTTATTATTATGCTAGTTCTCAGGTACCAAATGAAGTAGTCACTTATTTCTTTATTCTCTTGAATTCTGCTACCTCATTTCTGATTCAATAGGTAAGAAACAGAAATGTTATTTTGAATCTTGGCTGTTAGACAAAATGTTTAGATAACTGCTGTCTGTTGTTGAAAGATTTATATTTTTTTTCACTAATGTTCTTTGCTTTTAACTCAAGTAATACAACATCTCATTAAATGTAAATGTCAAGTAAAACATTTTGAGAGATTTAACTTGAACCAAAAAACTGTTTTCGCTGTTCAGAATAGCGGGTTGATTACAAAAGCAGAAGGACAGTAAAACTCCTCAAATAATTCGAAGAATGAACTGATCATATACTGCAATATGTGAAGTCACAGTTATGGTGTAATGGTGGACAGCTAACTGCCACTACACCACTCTCTCTTTCACCTCAACAGAGAGAAAAAACATGATGAAAAATAAAAAGCTCATGGGTTGACAAAAGGACAGGGAGATCATTCACCAATTACCCTCATGGATAAAATATATACAACATTATGGAGATTAATGTAATTTATTACCTATCTCTGAGAGAATAGAGCAGTGAGAACTAAACACAACATAAGAATATCTTTTTTCCATCCATCCTCTTCTACATTCTCCTCCTCGCCAGAGAATGAGGAATGGGGTTGAAGTCAGCCCATGGTGCTTTGTCTCTGCTATTCTCCATCATCACTCTCTGCCTCTGCTACACATAGGGCCTCTCACATGGAATACTGTGACAGAATCACAGAATGGCCAGGGTTGAAAGGGACCTCAAGGATCATGAATCTCCAACTGCCCTGACACATGCAGGGCCATCAACCTCCCCATTTAATACTAGACCAGGCTGCCCATTGACCCATCCAATCTGGCCTTGAACACCTCCAGGGATGGGGCATCCACAACCTCTCTGGGCAGCCTGTTCCAGCACCTCACCACTCTCTCTGTAAGGAACTTCCCCCTGACATCCAACCTAAATCTCCCCTCCCTCAACTTAAAACCATTTCCCCTCGTCCTGCAGTTATCTACCCTTTCAAAGACTTGATCCTCCTCTCTTCTGTAGGCTCCCTTTAGGTATTGAAATCCTGCAATAAGGTCACCCCACAGCCTTCTTTTCTCCAGGCTGAACAAGCCCAGCTCCCTCAGCCTGTCTTCATAGGGGAGGTGCTCCAGTCCCCTGATCATGTTTGTGGCCCTCCTCTGGACCCTCTCCAACAGCTCCCTGTCTTTTTTGTACTGGGGGCTCCACACTTGGACACAGTACTCAAGATGGGGCTTCACAAGAGCAGAGTAGAGAGGGAGAATCACCTCCCTGCCCCTGCTGGCCACCCCTCTTCTGATGGAGCCCAGGATACCATTTTCCTTCCAATCCACAAGGGCACACTGCTGGCTCATATTAAGTTTTTCATCAGTCAAGACCCCCAGGTCCTTCTCCACAGGGCTGCTCTCAAGGACCACTCCTTCCAGTCTGTATGGAAGTCCTTCCTGAATTGATCCCACATGGGCTTTCCACAGGCTGCAGCTCTTCAAATACTGTTCCAAAATGATCCATACCACAGGGCCTACTCTTCAGGAGCAGACTGATCCAATGACAGCACCCATGGGTGGCAGCTCCTCTAGCCCTCCTGTCCCACTGCTGCTCTTCTCCACAGGCTGCAACTCCAGCCTGGGGTGCTCTGTGGGAGTATTCATGGGCAGTGCCTCCTCCAAGCCTCATCCACTGCTGCCCCATTGGCTCCTCTGTGGCTCCATGGGAAGATCTGTTTCGTGTGGTGCCCATGGGCTGCAGGGATATGGCCTGCTCCTCCACAGGCCTCTCCTGGGCTGCAGGGAGATGTTGCTCCAGCCTGGAGCTCTTCCTGCCCTCCTTCTGCACTGACCAATATCTGCAGGGCTGTTTCTCCCCAGTTTTTCACTATCCCAGCTGTTGTTGTGCAGCATTACTTCCTTCTTTAAATCTGCTCTGCAAGAGTCACAGCGAGCATCACTCATGATTTCAACTTGGGCTGGCAGTGGATCCCTTTTGGTCCAGTTTGGATCTGACTCATATCTAACTTGGGTCAGTTTCTGGACTCTTCCAACACAGGTCTCCCCCACCACCAAATCCTTGACCTATTACAGTCACTATATCAGTCATTGCCTCTGAATTAGAGAGAATTTAAATATATCCATTACAAATGAGAATACTTGCAGAAAAACTTATCGATTTCATGAAGTCTTTGCTTATGAATACTTTAAAGTGAACCTCTGATCACTTTTCTTTTTTTCTTATATCTGAATAACTATCTGCTGTCTTGATTTTAATGAATAAGTTCTACTCTGAATATTACTACACTGTGTTGCCAGTACATGTGGAACAATACATGTGGAACTTAGTGCCATTTTTGTATTTTGCATGATGAATCAATTGAATATATTAAATATTATATTTAGTGAGAGTCACTGAGCTATTGAATTTAAGGAAAAGAAAAAAAAAAAAAAAAAAAAAAAAAAAAGACCAGAATCTTACATCTTACAGTTACATTATTAGAGTATTAGAGTATTATTAGAGTGTAAAAAGCAACTCATAAAGGACATCGTGAGTACTATGATTATCATATAAATCAGAAGAGCTGACAATAAGGAAAGTAATTCCTGACAATTGAGGCAATGTCTTTGAATGAGTGGCTGGTTTGTCCAGCCCAGAGAAGATGAGACTGAAGGGAGGCCTTATGCAAATCTACAGAATTCCACGAGAATAACACCATGGCAGGTGCTGATCACTTCTCTCTGGAAGCAGCAACAAGACCTGAGGGAATGACATTAACTTTATCAGGGGAGGTTCATGTTGATTATTAGGAAAAGGTTTTTCACTGAGAGAGTGGTCAAGCACTGGAACAGGCTCCCCATGTTAGTAGTCATGGCAT
Organism: Perdix hodgsoniae; assembly: GCA_035772895.1. Taxonomy (NCBI): domain Eukaryota; kingdom Metazoa; phylum Chordata; class Aves; order Galliformes; family Phasianidae; genus Perdix; species Perdix hodgsoniae. The sequence goes on from JAPSGF010000068.1 coordinate 4,037,204, forward strand.
CGTGTCTGTTGGATTTCCAGAAGCATCCAGCTGGAGGTCTTTTTTGTTATTTTTTGGTTTTTTGCTTTTGTAGCCTCAAGCTTTCTGTTACTCCTATTTTTGGAGTCTCTGTCCATCACTAAACATAGCATTTAACCATCTTTTCTTCCTAGCTTTTGCCTCTGCAAAGTGTCTGTGAAAACTGTATCAGTTTTATTTTTAACATCCTGATAATATGTAGTCTACTCACCTCCCCCTGACATTCTCACCCCAGCCCAGGAGGATCATCACGCAGCCCCGCAGACCCAGGCCTGGATGGCAGCACCCACCAGCTAATGCTCCATTGGGTAAAGGCTTCCAATTTGCCAAGGGTACTTTTCCCATTTGGTAAAAGAAGGAAAAAGTGCTATGGCACATCACCATCTTGGTCATAGTGTCTCACACTGTCTGGAGCAGAATTTCTAGGCCTCTTTCAGATTCTCTGCCCTAGTGACAGCTGATGTCTCTGTCAGCAGCACTCCTGAGTACCAACTAAATACATGCTGACAAAAACAGATGAGTAGGAGCCTGATACTCCCTGATCAGCTGTCTGTTACAAACTGCTCCTGGCCTTTTTTAAAAAAAGAAAATCCTTCCAGGAAACAGCTAGCAGAAAATGCTGGCTGAAGAAATGCATAGAAACTTCAACATATTTTAAAAGAAACACAAACCAAATAAACTAGCAAAATAAAATATAAACAAGACTCACAAGAAGCAACAAGGAAAAAAAATCTGCAGTCTTTTCCCCATCATCCTCAGGACATTTATGATTAAATTCAAGCAGATTGTATATGTCTATCTTGACTTATGGTGGAGATAAAGAAAGCCACAGGAACTGAAAGAAAAATGGATTTCTGCTGTCTTTTGCCAGAAATATTGGAAGTGTAAGACAATAAAACTTGGATTTCTTATCCTCCTGCTCCCATTCACTCTTTGCAATGTACCATGGTGGACAGTTTCAAATTAAGAAAAGATTAACAATAATTGTGTGGAAAAATAAAAGAAAAAATCCAATACTAAAAAACAAGTGAAAGAAAAGTCTGAATCCAGCTGCTAAAATCTTCATAAGAGAAAGCAAAATTATAGCTCATTGCAGCACACTAATTAGTGCAGATAGTTTCTTTATACTCCCGACATTTGATCTACAAAATATCCAGTGATGGCTGATCAAAAAGCCAATCATAGTTCATTATGCATAGAAAAGTACATGCTAATTTGAGAAATTCTCAGTCTCTCAAATTAATAAAAGTATTCTAGCAATTTTAAATTACTCTATACAGCAGGAGGCTACAATTCTGATCATTTTCAAACTCACTCTTAAAAATTTCTGATGTGCCCCAATAATTCATCAAACCAAATGTATAATAACCACAGTAAAGTTCACTTTTACCCTTGTAGAATATATCCTGATTTTTCCAAGCATAGAGCTCAGGCAGAAGAGCGAGACAGAAATGTGAAAAGCCAGTCCAGAGCGACTGCAAATTAATAAACAGAATATATAAATCAGAAAAGTTTGTATTAGTGCCAGACAGGAAGGTGATTTTGGTCAACATTTTTCAGTTGGAATAATCAATAGTTTTTAAAATATCATAAATGCCATCACAACACAAAAAGTTAATTCTTATGATGTCTGAATAAGTCTGAAATACCATTTGTGTTATCACTGACCATTATTTCCTCAGTCCATAACGATCTGGTGGGATCACCATGGCCTGCTGTCCACTCTGCTGCTCGCTCAGCCCCTCTACTGAACAAAAGAAGGGCAGGGAGAAAATAAGATGAAGGAACTTGTGGGTCAAGATGAAGACATGGAGATCGCTTACCAATTATTGTCTCAAAATTTCTCAAAATGTCTCAAAAAAATTGTCTCAAAAAAAAAGTCAAACCAGACTAAACGTAGAGAAAATTAATTTAAATTACTGACAAGTAAGATAAATCCAGGTGGTGAGAAACAAAAATAAATAGTAAAGCATTGTCTTCCCCTCAACACCTCTTTTACAAGCTCAGCTTCACACCTTCACTCCTGACTCCCCACACCCCAAAGATAGAAGTGAATGGGGGGATAGGGGATTGTGCTCAGTTTGTGAATGTTCGTCTTCACTTCTCCTTCCTCCTCACACTTTTCTCTTGCTTGTGTGCACAAGTTGCAGTAATTCTCACAATACAAAATTATTGTATTTTAAGATATTTTCTTGAATATTTATATTGACTCAATGCTAATCTGTATTTTACACTAAGAAAAGTAGAAGACTGACTTTAAAATAGGCAGGATATATATTTTATAATTAAAATGGATGGAGGCCAAACACAAATCTTGAAGTCACTCTGTACTTACAATAAAAACATCTGTGCTACAATTAAAGTGAAAAGTCTAGACAAATAAGGAGTGGCTGAAGCCAGTTGGTTTGTTCAGCCCAGAGAAATGGAGACCGAGAGAAGGCCTCTTGGCAGCTTTCAGCTTCCTCACAAAGGGAGTGGGAAGGCAGGTGTTGATCTCTTCTCTCTGGGGACTGAGACAGGAGACAGGAACCATAGGAATGGCATAAAACTGAATGAGAGGACAGCCAGTTTGGGTATTAGAAAAAGGTTCTTCACTAAGAGGGTGGTTGGTCTCCCCAGAGGAATGGTCACTGTTCCAAGTTTGACAGAGTTCAAGAAGCATTCAGACACTGCTCCAGGACACATACCTCAGTTTTTTTGGCTGGTCCTGTATGGGGCCAGGATTTGGACACAATGATCCTTCTAAGTCAGGATATTATATGAATCTATGACTTCAGATGTCCCTTTCCAGGTTGGGTCACTATCAGCCACCATCCCTCAGGGGTATCTTTTCAGGATAAAAACACTATATAGTACAAATAAATAAATAGACTTTTCTGAATAGTTTTTGGGATATACTGGTGATAACAATTGCATTTAGTCAGTTAAAAGTGACCATGCTAATTAAAGGACTTTTAATTTGCATGATATGAAGCCAAAAGTCCAATACAGAAAGAGATCTAAATATCTATATTTTTAGTACAAGAATGGATTTGAAAACATGAGTCATATATATCCATTCATAAGATCATTTAGTCAAATCACTTTCTTTTTTTATTAGAAGAGCAACCTCCAAGGAATGGTCCTATCGATACAGTATAGCTCTCTGATTAAAGAACTATAAACTTAAAAGTTAGAAAGTTATTACTGTACACACCAGCCAGAGAAAATCATCTGAACTCATGCTTATGTGCTAAGGAAACAAAAGTATAGTTATGCAGCAAAGTTTGTGTCACATTAGTGGGTATTAAATTGTAATTTTTACTGCATGATGTTAGATTGAGAGTGATTAAGTACTAGTATTTGAGATTAGAAGGTTCACATCTCTGAGCAATTGAAAGAGATAAAGTTATGAAGAGTAATCAACAAGGATTCACCAAAGGGATATCATGTTTGACCAGCTTGGTAGCATTCTATGTCGTCATCTCTGGGCAGATGAAGGGAGAGCAGTGGATGTTCAGTACCTTGACTTCAGCAAAGCTTTTGACACTGTCTCCCACAACATCCTGTAGGTAACTTATTTCATGCTGTTATCAATGAAAGATTTATTTCCTTCTCAGCATACTTTTCTCATTTAATATTTATGATTTTCAGTTTCATTCAAACAAGTGATCATATAACTGACTCTTTAACCAGGAACAGATTAGTTTGCTCATATTAAGATACTTCAAAAGATGTCATTACTGTCGCCTGATGACATTTTTCTGCACAATAGCTTAGTAGAGATTTTTTTTTTTTTCCCCAAAATAGGACATAAAGTAGTCAGAGTAATTAATAAGGTTAGGAAATTAACTTCCTTGCTCATTTAGAAGTGTATACTGTCATACTGATTATTCATTTGTCTGTTAAATTCTGAAAAAATGTCTTTCAAATTAACAATAAACTAAAGAATAAAAGGTCTTCATTTAGTTTATTTATGAGAAAGTTGAGACTTGGATTGTCACCATCTTTTCATCCTTACCTCCTTTTAGCAAATAACGTGGCAGGTATAGGCTTCATAAAATCTAGTGACAGAAAACCGAGAGTGTACAGAGGAAGGTGAGCAGACAATCACTGAGAGATAATGAGGGTTTTTCAACTAAAGTCTCTAAATCAAAGGTGAAGATTTATCTCAAACGTATATTGTGGATTACAAAGACATCACAGACTTGATACAAGCACTAAGGGATGAATTTCTATGGTTTGTTATTTTTGGGAGTTCAGGAGAGATTAACACAATGGTCTGCTCTAACCTTAAAGTACTAATCTTGTTATCAAAAGGTGATTACAGTAAACTATCCCTGACTTTAGGATATAAGGAAAAGAAAATAGGTGTAGACATGCTATTGTGCAACACAAGAACCTTCTGTTGCAACCAAGGAAGTAAAAAATTACAGCTTTTGTGTGTCTTAGCTATCTGTGTCAGATACCTAACGGGTCTGTCTCTTCTGTATCCTGGTAATACTTGTCTGTCTTGATATTCTTAATATGTCTACTGGGTTTTCATTTTTTTATTCATTTCAAAAATCTTCTGCAGAATATATGTACAGAAGTAATTTTTTAATTCAAACTGTCATTTCTGAGAACATAAATCAGGAAAAAAATATGAGTGTGAGTTATCTGCACACATCCATGATTTTACATTATTTATCTAAGGCTGGTAGTACCAGTCATAGACCAGAGACCCTTTACAACTTCTCTTGTACCATACCTCAGGAAGGAGTACCAGTGTTACAAGTCTGAACAGCCATTGCTTCTCCTCTTACCCTCATCCATAAAATGAGATGATAGATGATAGACAGGAAGATGAAAATCTGGAAGAGTAACAGCAGTAGTGACCAACTGGAAAAGAAAAATGTCAGAAATAGAAGTTTGCAAAAACAAAACAATCAAGGGAAGAAAATACCACTGTTCCCCTATGTTTTCTTTATTAAAGAGCACATGATTACCAAGGCAGACATGTAATGTTTTGAATAGGACATAGAATCACACAGAATCATACAGAATGGCCAGGGTTGGAAGGGACCTCAAGGATCATGAATCTCCAACTGCCCTGCCATATGCAGGACTACCAACCACCCCATTTAATACTAGACCAGGCTGCCCAGGGCCCCATCCAATCTGGCCTTGGAGATCTTTGAACCTTCAGACTCTTTCAATGTTATTGACTTCAGAGTATTTATTTCCTATTTTATAACTGTCTTCTGTTCTACAGAATGGCTGTGTTTTACAATTGTTTGTTTGTTTGTTTGTTTGTTTGTTTGACTTCTCTGTGCTTCTGACTGGACCAGTGATGTCTTCACTGGAAGTATCTGAGTGTTAGCTAAACTTAGTTTGCATAGCTCGAATACATTACAGTAAATAAGAAATAGCTTTTAACCTATTGCTAATTGTCCTCATATGTGTTTTTTTTTTTAAACTTAATATGACATTAAGGTTTTACATAAATCAAACATATTAACAGAATTAGCAAAAAGTATAACTATGTCTATCAATGTAGATTAATTAATACACAAATTAATAAAATAATAAAAAACAAAAACAAACAACAACAACAAACCACAATGATTTTGAATGAAATGGAATGGAATGCTTCAGTGGAAAAGAACATGAAAAGACTATCTAGTCAAAGAGTTTGACCACTTCAGGGAAGGAGCTGGGCTTGTTCAGCCTGGAGAGAAGAAGGCTGCAGGGTGACCTCATTGCAGGATTTCAATACCTAAAGGGAGCCTACAGAGGGGATGGGAATCAACTCTTTGAAAGGGTAGATAACTGCAGGACGAGGGGAAATGTTTTGAAGTTGAGGAAGGGAAGATTTAGCTTGGATGTCAGGGGGAAGTTCTTTACAGAGAAAGTGGTGAGGTGCTGGAACAGGCTGCCCAGAGAGGTTGTGGATGCCCCATCCCTGGAGGTGTTCAAGGCCAGGTAGAATGGAGCCCTGGGCAGCCTGGTCTAGTATTAAATGGGGAGGTTGGTAGCCCTGCATGTGGCAGGGTGGTTGGAGATTCATGATCCTTGAGGTCCCTTCCAACCCTGGCCATTCTGTGTGATTCTCTGTGATTCTGTGACATTATTGAGAAATAGAATATAAATGAAAATAAGGGCCTTGAATTGCTGCTGTTGCAGTGGCTTTACTGTAGCAAGCAGGAGAGGAGGTGGGAACACACTTCCTCCAATTTAAAGAAATTAGGTAAACACCATTAATCATTGCTGAAAATAATGAATAACTGTGTTACAGTTTCTTCCATGAAATCAATTCCTCGTAGAAACCAAAAGCATGCAATCTTTGAAAAAGACAATTGAACAAGAGTATGTATACATATAGTTCTCTTTTCACAGAATCAGAGAATCACACAATGGCCCGGGTTGGAAGGGACCTCAAGGATTATGAATCTCCAACCCCCCTGACACATGCAGGGCCATCAACCTCCACATTCAATACTAGAACAGGCTGCCCAGGGCCCCATCCAGTCTGGCCTTGAACACCTCCAGGGATGGGGCATCCACAGCCTTTCTGGGCAGCCTGTTCCAGCACCTTACCTTAGTAAAGAACTTCCCCCTGACATCCAACTTAAATCCTCCCTCCCTCAACTTCAAACAATTTCCCCTCATCCTGCTGTTATTTACCCTTACAAAGAGTCGACTTCCCTTCCTACAGGCTCCCTTTAGGTACTGAAAGGCTGTAATTAGGTCACCCCATGGCCTTCTTTTCACTTCAGCGAAGGACATTGATACCTAAGAGATAACTTATATAACATTTTGAGAACAAAACTGTGATTTTATTCCTGATTATAAATAGCTTAAGACAGATGGAAATTAGGATCAAAGAATTGTGAACTGAATTAAAAATAAACAAAATCAGTGTGTAGGTAATTGCCATTCATTTAATCTGATTTTGGAGTTTCCATAGTTTAAAGCAGTGGTTGCTTTCTCCCTTCAGTTTATAGTGAGAAGTACATGCTTAGCCCTACATAGTATACCCATCCATGCAGTTGTGGTCTGAATCCTACCAAAGCATTGTAATATATAATAATTACATATTAAAGTAAAACAAATTTATACAGGCATCCCTAAACTTTCACATCTCTGTGTTCTTAATTGCAGCTCTGATATTCTTATGCCAGGTTATCTCTATATATTTGTCCTTTATATAAGCAAAGTTATAAATGGGCAAAATGTATCACTGTTTCTTATGCTAAGTAATGTTCGTATAAAATAAGCACAGCTCTGGAACTAAGATGTATTGCAAAGACCTCTGCCACTTAGTCAGCAAGTGCTTTAATGTTGTCCGCTTCAGCTGATGAAATTTATAAGCGTGCAGTGACTCAGGAAATAAATGTCATAGCTGTATTCATTTCCAGGCTGTGGAGGCTTTGAAAAACAACTGGTGCTTGTAATGAACAGGAGAAGCTATGTCCTTACAAAGTCAGTGTTTTTTTTTACTACGGACTGTTAAATAAAATCAATAAATTGATTACTTCAGGTTTGACTGCAGTGCAGCCCTATAAAGATACTTGGTGGTGGATTTTTGTTTATATTTTATTTATTTTTATTTTTATTTTTATTTTTATTTTTATTTTTATTTTTTATTTTTATTTTTATTTTTATTTTTATTTTTTATTTTTATTTTTATTTATTTTTTTTTTTACAATTCAGTATTCCTTAAAGTTTTCAGCAGCTTCTTCTATAATTACCATCCTTTACAGGTCTTTGCTTCTCAGGTGCTATTTCTTTAAGAACCAAAACAAAACACTTTTCCTACTCTTCTTTTCCTATTTTGGCTATTATTTCATGGCTCACCAGATTGCAAAATTAATTTCATTTCTTTCCTTCTCTCCCTTCATCACTTTAAGCTTTTTAAAGCCTCTTTAATTTCACATTTTTTTTCCTGTACTATATTGCTTTTCTTCTCAATACTTTTTCATAAATACATTTTTTCAATTTGATTTAAAAGCCATTGCAAAACAATAAAACTTTTTTTAAGTTAATATTGAGATTTTTTTGGAAAAAGCAACATAAAACCTTTCATGAGAGGAAATAAGTATAATTTATTAAATATTTATACTTACTGACTTTGGTATTACTTTAGATAACTTCTCAGAAATTTTGAAGAAAAATAGCTTACAATGTCATTGTAGAATTACAGTTTACAAATACAAAATACAAATATTGTACAATTACATTAGTACTGAAAGCAGAAAAACTTATTATGTATGTTCACATACTGGAACTGTACTTTGGCTATAATGTAAACTGTAGAGTGATTAAAAGGTAGCAAGTTTAACCACGAACATTCGCAATGTTTCTTTTTCTCCAACTTTTCTAAACAAACAATTTGAGTAAGAAAACTATCCTTTCTCATGCCTTGGCAGACCTGCTTCAAGAACATTATTATTGTATAATTTTATTTTATTTTATTATTTTATTTTATTTTATTTTATTTTATTTTATTTTATTTTATTTTATTTTATTTCATTTCATTTCATTTCATTTCATTTCACTTTTAGTTAGGAAAGGATGGAATCGAGTGCACCCTCAGCAAGTTTGCTGACAGCACCAAGCTGAGTGATGCAGTCGACACTATTGAAGGAAGGGATGCCATTCAGAGGGACCTCAAGAGGCTAGAAAGGTGGGCCCGGGTGAACCTGATGAGGTTCAACACAGCAAAGTGCAGAGCTTTGTATTTGGGCCAGAGGAATCCCAGGCATCCATACAGACTCGAAGGAATAGACTTTGAGTAGCAGCCCGGTGGAGTAGGACCTGGGGGTCTTGATAGATGAAAAACTTTATATGAGCCAGCAGTGTGCCCTTGCAGCTCAGAAGGCAAATGGTATCCTGGGCTCCATCAGAAGAGGGGTGGCCAGCAGGGGCAGGGAGGTGATTGTTCCCCTCTATGCTGCTCTTGTGAGGTCCCATCTGGAATACTGTGTTCCAGTGTGGTACGCTTACAGTTCCAGAAAGTTCCAGTTCCAGTAGAAGAAAGATAGGGAGCTGTTGGAGAGGGCCCAGAGGAGGGCCACGAAGATGGGGGACTGGAGCTGAAGACAGGCCAAGGGTGCTGGGCTTGTTCAGCCTGGAGAAAAGAAGGCTGCAGGGTGACCTCACTGCAGCATTTCAGTACCTAAAGGGAGCCTACAGAAGAGAGGAGAGTCAAATCTTTGAAAGGGTAAATAACTGCAGGACGAGAGAAATGGTTTTAAGTTGAGGGAGGGGAGATTTAGGTTGGATGTCAGGGGGAAGTTCCTTACAGAGAGAGTGGTGAGGTGCTGGAACAGGCTGCCCAGAGAGGTTGTGGATGCCCCATCCCTGGAGGTGTTCAAGGCCAGATTGGATGGAGCCCTGGGCAGCCTGGTCTAGTACTAAATGGGGAGGTTGGTAGCCCTGCATGTGTCAGGGCAGTTGGAGATTCATGATCCTTGAGGTTCCTTCCAACCCTGGCCATTTTGTGATTCTGTGAAATGTTGGTAAAGACTATTCTGGAAGGGGGAGCATAATACGGCACAGGTCACTTGTTAAGTATTGACTTGATCAGTCCAGCAGAACTGAGAAATTGTCAGAGATTAATCTTGGGGTTTGTCTTGCTCATTTCAAGTTCTTCCTATTGAATTCTCCAAGCACTAGGATATGAGTCAGTCATTTGATTAGCCAATAACCATTTTAAAGAGAGATATACAGCAACAATTTCCTGGCTTTTATTTATTTGCTTGGGAAACGGGGAGCTCAGGAAAGAAAATTTCATATTCCAGGAATGAATCAAGACAGTGATGTTACATTGGGCTCCTGAGGTGGCAGGAATTTATTTGGCATAAAATACTGGCTGTTCAAAGGAAGTGAAAGATTTCCTGCTGTTAAATCAACATTCAGTTGCTGCTGAAAATGCTTATTCTATTATTATATTTTCACTTAGGTTAAACAACATTAATAGTTGGTGGATTTTTTTGCATTGTAGTCTGCATAGCTTCAGTAATTCAAGTCATACTTCTAAATGTTTATGTAAAAAAAAAGCTAGACAAATATGCATCTCTCTATATATTTATTGTCAATTTGTAAGTAATTAGTGCAAACTAACCCTGACACATTTGGAGGGAATGTATAGGGCATATTTTTGAGAATATCTTTATTTTCATGTATGCTGAGACATTATTGCTTTCTCATGATAGCATTAATCCAGCTACCATGTGTTTGTAGTTTATAGTTCATTTATTCTGTTAGAGCTGCTGAGCTTAGACACTAACCTTCTGAATAACACTGACAAGAATTTTACACTGAAAAACTAATTTGTTATGCGATCACTATCAAACTACGTTCCCTGAAACATACAGACAACATATTTATTTGGAGCTTAATTAAAAAAAAATAGATCCTGATTTTGTCCTCCTTTATAATTCCTTTCCCCACTTTTATCATGCTTAGCCACTTTCATTCTACTCTTTGTCAGTAATATATGACTATCCTGTTGATGAGCTGATGGTGTTCTATGCAACCTGAGGCACATATCTTGTAATTTCTTCAGGCACCTAACACCTGACCTACATTTTTAAGGAGCCAGAAAGTTCAATCTATTATGTTATTATTCTCTGTGTATTTGGATGGTAGCTAAACAGCTACAGTAAGAGATCCAAGATTAAAAATTTTACCTGTGCCTTTCATAGTTTCTTAATATCGTCTTTCATTTTTTAAATAATCTTGTCATCTTATTATATGGTCTTAATGAGATGATAAGTACATTATTTATCTGATTCTATTTATCACAGGAGTAACAGATTTGTAATTTTATTGCTACATTTTAACAGCGTGTCTAGAGAACTGTAAAATTGGATTAATATTTCCTGTCCAGAAAGACTTTAAAGAAAGAAGGCGTTACTTTTGGAAGACCTATGTACATGTGTTACACACATGGAAAATAAAAAAGGGGCAGAGGGTTGTGGAGGAAACACCTGAATATTATCAAAGTATAATCTTTCTATTTGTGCTTTTCATTTCTCTTTCATAGAACCCTCACAACAAATCTGTAGAAGTATTATTCCTTTAAATCAAATCTTCAGAAAATCTGCAGCAGAGGAGGAGGTATGAGCAATAAAGTATAATTTTAGGAGAAGGGGCAAAGTGCAAGTGCTCACATGTATTTCTCATACAATACAATAAAACTGTGTACAATACACAATTTTGTTAAATCTCATGTTTTTTTGTTTTGTTTTGTTTTTAAATTAGTAATTCTGTGTGTGTTTGTTTGCTTTTAAGTAGAGAATATATTTATGAAAATATCATCATTATGTTATAAACAAAAAGGCCATTAGACTGAGCTTCCTTTGCAATTGGTTCAAATGAAAACTACTGCTTCTGTGGAAACACCATCCATAAATACACAAAATATTTCACAAAATGAAATATATCTGAAACATTTTCTCATTCTGAATGCTGAAAGAAAGAGATGTTCTAAAGACAAATTTACCTTAAGACAATTATTCAGAGCAAATAAATTAAATAATTTATATCTTTTGTATATACAAGTTTTAAGTCAATTTTACTTTGGTCACTCCAAAAATAAATTCCTTTTATTTCTAAGGATACACAGAGCACTATATATATATATATAATTATTATTAGAGCAAATTATTAGCTACAAAAAATTCATTGACACACTTTTGTTTCATATACACTTCCATGGCAGACACCATTTTTTCAGACTGCCCCTCTGCTGCTATCTGTTGCACAGCAACAAAACAGTCAAATATTGATGGGAAGGGTTGACCTCCACTGTCATATCATGAACATCTGATGTCATGGGCCAACATAATAAAATAGGCAGTATTATTTTTGGAGCTGCCCTTGTGATAATCAGATCTTTCTGGTTTTCACTTCCTGTTCTGCCTTTAAAAGTCATGTGCCAGAACAATACCTGAAAAATTTCCTGTTTGCTTTGCAATCATCACTGTCATTCCATTCTTGTATCCCAACTATCCACAGAACAGAGACGTTCAATGTCATTTCAAATATTGCTTAACTACCTCGATTCAATGCATAAGCAAATAAATAGACTGCAGGTGACTGTTACTATAAAATATAAACTCATAAAATATCTATTTAACTTTATTATTTTACCTTGGGCTTTCCACTTAGAATGAGGTCATAGCCAATATGAAAAAAAAAAAAGAAATTTCATAGTAAATAATTACTTGGGGGAGGGTTTCTGTGAAATGATTGATAGATAAGAATTAAATATTTAAATGGAGCTATGCAGTTTTAATAAAAAACAGCTGATATGGGATGTTCCTTCTGTGATGTGATTAATGGAGACATGCTTCAGAGACATTTTGAAGTGGTGCTCAGGGACTTAAGCTGTGTGACACTCATTAATGCCAATGACAGCTGAACAGTCAGATCACTGTGTACCACTTTGAAATGTAATTTTGCTTCAGTAATGGTTTACATAGTATTTTAAATTGTTTTAAGAACTAAGCACTTGAAAGGAAACATTGTATGCAGATTTGGTTCTTCAAATTGGTAGTTAAAGTTTTCAAGCTTGCATATCAAGAATTATTTTCCTAAATTCATGCTGCTTTTCTAAAATCCAAAGTGTCAAGTTCACTGAACAACATCTTCTTAAGATTAAATCAGTGCAAACTGCATTGTCGACAGAGTTCATTATAAAGTAATGCAAAATGTTTGTTTTTACTGGAAAATATTGAAACTAAATGAGGACACAAGAATTAAAGAATGCACAGAATGATGACAGATGGGTTTGAATGGAGATCTCTTTCCCTGTCCTCTCCACTACTGTCACTTCTTACTGTTTTCCTGTGTTGTGGTTTGGAACATTTCAATTTTGAACAAAACACTTAATGAGCATCCAAATGGAAAAGGATACTTGAATAAAGAGAAGCTTTTTTAGTTTAATGCAGTGTGCATAGATGTAGCGATACTGACTGGATAGTAATTGTTCATAGAGGAGTTACTGACCCACATCTCAGCTAACATATCAGGCAGGATATTTAACTTTCCTTTTCAACATTTTGATTATAGAGCAAACAAAAACAAAAACAAAACAACCCAGCAACATCCAAACATTTACAATCATAATCTCGTTTCTTTACACTCTGTTCTCTATTTTTTTCTTTTTACATTTTTTGAACTGTTTTCATACAAATCTCATGGAGAGATAAGTGTACAACAGTAAATAAAATTTTCTCCATTTCTTTTTATTAGAAAATTGAAAGGCTCTATAAATGCTTCAGAATTTAGAAAGGTTGTATCAGTGCTTTCAAGTACTCCAAAGAAAGATAGAAGCTTTGACTTTTGTGGCAATTCTTTGGGGTATCCAGGGAAGGTTTAGATTGAAAAAGACAAAAATGTGGAAGTTGTGATCTCTGCTTGGCCTCAGCTAGACAATCTGTCTGCACCCAACCATCTGATACTACCAGTCTCCCAGGCAACCAAATCCTGTTTTCAGAGGCTGATGAGTTGTGTTACTATTGCCTTTTTGAATCAATTCCATCCTTGACTGCTCAGTGTGCCTTTTGGGTACAAGTGCAATCACTCTTTACATTCCTCCCTTGACACACTGTTGATCATCTCTGATTTCTACTTCTAGGTCTGTCTTGGATTTACTCCAGTTAGTTCTACTTCAAGTTTTAAAGGTTTAATTTATAGAATTTTTAGTAAATATAAACTCTCTAGTTTCCACTGTGTTAATAAATTCCTGATTCTGCTGTCATTTGGAACATATGACTTACCTAATGACCCTTTGTGCACAGGTAATCATCTTGCAAGTTGAAATAAACTTGAGTTAAAAAGTCTAACAGTTCACACTTATACTATCATAATTAGATAAATATGTTATTTTTGAGTAGTTAGAAATAAATTGTAAATACTCACATGATGAATTTAGAATAAAAAAATGTAAAATATCATGTTGTTTTTTTTTGTGTCTGTTTTGTTGTTGTAATTGCTGTTGAGTGGTTGGTTTACTGGTTAGTTGGTTGGTTGTCTGTTTTTTTAAATGTTAATTTGTAGGCACAGGGAGGGTTTGGGCAGTGATGGAGCATCTGTGATGCACAGAAGGTAGTACCTGGCCCTCAGAGTACTCTAAATGAACATTTCTGAGTGAAAGAACAAGTGCTGCTGAGCTATTTCTGTCTCTGACTTATGGTTATCCATTTGCTTCATCAAAGGTAAAGACAAAAGAGTAAGGAAGAAGATCATATGGATTATAAAGTTCAAGGAAGTATGATCTACTTGAATAACTTAATATAAAATACAAAGAAAAGTATTGTCCTGGTACCATGCTAATTTGATTCTTTTTCATTTCTGATTAAAATTCTAATTTGAATTGTTTAGTTCACTTGTTTTTTCTCTTTAGTCCAACTGCCTTGTTTCTGTTTTTACTGTGATAGTTTCATTTTTGCTGCTTTTTCCAGGAGCTATTGTTTTCACATATTGTGATCAAATTATTTGAGAAACACTTAAATGCAGATGGAACAGGTGAAATTCAGTTGTAGCATAAGCAAATGGACTGCAGACTTACTGTATCTCAAACTGCAAATTAATATAAATCAGTGAATACATTATTTTCAAACGGAAGAAAAATATAAGAGAATATTCAAGTTGTTAATCTACTTTGAGTTGAGTATTGTAGCATAATAGGTGATATATTCTTATGCTATATAAATGGTAATAATGAATCCATACTGTTTAGATTTTGTATTTGTGTACTTGACAAATGATATTAGTAACATATGAATTGAGATTTCTTTATATTACTAATAAAAATAAAGGAAAAAAAACATTATTCATAAAATGTTCATGGAAGTATCTTATTTTAGAAGAATTGGACAAATTTTTAGCAAATATATTAACAGATCTTCCAAGGTGCTGTGTTTAACATAGTATATTTATTCCAAAGATTGTTTTATATGAGTGACAGGTTGCATGCTACACTGGGAGAATGCAAAATAATTTGTGAAGGATATAATGTGTTTCAAAATAATGAAAATATTCATTTTATTCATTTAGCAAAATGTCAACAGAATTATCTAATTTGTGTAGCATTGAAGGCAGTATATTCTTTTTACGACAACTTCCAATATGAAGCAAGTTTGTACATTGTGGCAAGAGAGCTGCGGGCTCCTTTGCTGGTGCAGAACAAAGAACTAAGAACCACTTTTTCTCTAGGTTACTACAACCTTTTATGTCTGTGCAAGAACAGCTTCATCACATGTAGGAGCCAGGTGCCTCGTGTGTGTTTAAGTCTGGCTCAAGTTACTGCTAAACTTGTTTACTCATTAGCAAGGTAATGACTTTATTTGTTCCAAGTTACAAGCTCCAACTCTGAATTTGTGCAGGATTGGCTGCTACAATTGAATGCGTATAATTCTGTGGTGCCAATTATAATTGATGATAGGGTACAGAAAATTATGAGACATCGGTCAATTATTTTTAGTCGTCCTGAGAAACTGGGGAGGTCTCAGTTCCCCAGAAGCTGGCAAAGAGAGTCTTAGCCTTCAGGATGCATTAGAAAGAAGACCCTGCTAATTACAGACCTGTGAGTGCCCCAGCACAATCGTGAAGAACTTAATTCTGGGAGTTACTGAAAACCACCCAAAAGACAGGAAAACACCCAAAAGACAATTCAGTCATTGGTCAGAGCCAAGACTAGTTCACGAGGGGAAAGTCTTACTTAATTACATTATTTTCCTTTTATGACAAGATTACCCACCTAGTAGACCAAGAGAAGCCAACTGATGTTTTTGGATGTAAGCAAAACTTTCAATTCTGTTTCTCAGTTTCCTTCTGGAGAAAATGTCCAGCATACAGTTAAACAACTATTTAATGTAAAGGGTAAAAATTCCCTCAAATGGTAATAATAAATTGACTTACATCAGGCTGGCATCTAGTTAATAGTGCAGTTCCCTGGGGCTCAGTTCTAAAGGCAGTTTTCCTTAATGCTTTTATAAATGCACTGGATGCAGGAGTCAAATACAAAGATTTTTCCAAAAATAATGCTTCCTTTTTACTTCTATGGAAAGTACAGCAGATACAAAGAGCACAATAACACTATTTGATAGAGCAAATTCTCAGTTACACAATTCTTTTTATAACACTATTTTTCAACATAGTCACCTCCTTTAGGTATGCATTTTTGGCAGCAATAAACAGGAGCTTGTGTTCTTCCCTTTCGAGAAATCTGCACCACTGGAAATGACCCACTGTTGCTATTGCTATTGCTGAAAATCACACCACCCATCACTGTGCTCACATCCACTGTTTGGTCTCCATAAACATGCAGCCATTTTTGATTAATTGCCAGTGGGTGCTATATATTTTTTTCTCATAGGGGAATTTGATGGCACACCTTTGCTTCATAGAGACTTCTATAACAATCACCATTTTTTCAGGTTGCCCCTCTGCTGCCATGTGGCAACAGAATGTAGTGGGATATTGGCAGGAAGATTCATCTTCTACTGCCATACCACTAACATTCGCCTCTGGCCTTATGGATCAAAATAATAAAGTAGGAGGCATTACTTTTGGAGCGGGCATCATAAGTAACCACAGATGATACCTAACGAGGAGAAGCTGTTGACTTCCTCAAGGGTACAGGAGCCTTGTCAAATTAGAATTTTTGTCAATCAGCAGCTACATTAATTTTACCTACAGCAAGTGTAGGAGACAAACTGTGGATATATGTACATACCAGGGTGTGAAAGACTGGAGAGCAACTTCATGGAGAGGGATTTGTCTGGAGACTGCTGCTGATCGTAAGTTGAATGTGGGTCAACATTGTTCCCTGGACCCTGGAGCATTGTTCTCTGGTTAATGAAAGGGATTATCTACTTCTGTGTTTTCCAATTAAATGGGCATATCAGAGTAAATTTTACTCTTTATAAATGTGTATGAAATTATTGCAATACATTACCAATATGTGAATTGGTTTATCTCCAGCAGCAAATTAGTTACCTCCTAGACCTGTAGAATAAACATCGTAGTACCCAAGACTACTCTGCAGAATGAAAAACATCATATAGGGATATGTTCTTCAAATGTGTTCTCTTGAGCTGAATTAAGGTAGAACATGAACATTTCTGTTTATTTTGCTTTTGAGCTGTTTTCTGGAGTAATCAATAGTGTTTGAGACAAATATACTTACAGTCTGAATATAATTCACTACTGTGATTTCTTAACAGCAGTAAGAATGAGACTGCAACAAGCTTCTCTTTTTCTCCATCTTATCAAGACCCCCAAAACCTATCCTGCAAGCCTTGGATCATTTTGTACTTCCATATTTTCTCATACTGTTTCCCAGAGCAAGAAGTCCATGGTACAGAACAAAACAAAGAAACAGACAAAAATGAAAGAAAACCTCACTTATTTATTGAGTGGTACATAGTCAAAATTGCATTATAGGATTTTAGCACAAATATACAGTTGTTAGAAAGTGAATTGGATTTTTACAAATTGCCCTTATTGTAAGAGTTTTATTCTAACTAACTAGAAGCCTTTACTTCTAACCACAGGGCAATAATACCCATTGAAGAATAAATCTAGCTACTTCAGGATACATCTGACTTTACAAATTCACATATTCCTTAATTGCTCTGTCTTCTCCTTATAACTGACTAGTAGGAAACATTTGTGTTGTGTCATTATTTGGTGATATTTTATGTTCTACAATGCCACCAATAGTGGCATACAAACTGTCACAAAGTAAACAATTATCAAAACAAGAAAATGTCAGATTGTTCAGAACAAAATTATGCACTTGGCTATATGTGCAATTTTCTTGTTCTATTAACAAAAAAAATGAACAGCAAGCCTAAAATAAGGCATGCTGGCATAAAATACGCTGTATTAGATAGTCTGACTTGATGAGGGAAGCTGTGGAAGACAAGAATGTACTGAACTTTTAAAAACAACTGGATGCTTATATGGATAAAAGAATATCCAAATTTATATTTGTTATTGCTGAAAAAAATCTTGGAAGTGATCTGGTAGTCCAGATTCAACTAATCAATAGTCATTAGACAAAACCAGGAAAATTAGGTATATCATATGAAATTTATTAATATTTTCCTTTTGTAGAAAGATAACAGTTCGCTATAAGCATGCTATATTAATTACTATTTCAAACTGGATGGGGGAACAAGATCTTGAAAATCACACTTGCATTTAAAAAACACAGTAGAGTTTACACTATTGCTATCACAGCTATTATTTCCATGTGGTGAGCTACTGTGAATAAGAAAATTAACTGACAAACAACATCTTTATGTTAGCCAGATATACTCTGAGCTGGAATAGGAGCTATTATATTAATAATGTTAAAAATTACATGCATCAGTATTTCCATCTGTATTATAATTTGTCAAGATAAATGCAATGATAATGGCAGGGAAAACACACTAATTTAATCACATTGCTTCTTTGAGGCAGACATTTTATTTTCTTTTTGGAGTTCTATTTCACCAACTTGATATACTTGTTATCAACGTAGCTGACAAAGGGTGGTGGTAGATGTAATTTATCTGGATTTCAGCAAAGCTTTTGATACCTTCTGTCACAGTATCCTTCTGGACAAATTAACCAACTGTGAGATGAACAGGTACAAGGCAGACTTCCTATACGTGTTTGTGTTTTAGAGGCAGTTGGATAACATCGATACTTTTGGTTCACCCCTGAATTAGTCTAATGAGGCTCAGTCTAATTTGTTCTAGCTTTAACTAAGACTGTGACCTGTTCAGTTCTATTCTATTGTGTTCTGTTCTTTTCTGCTCTACTGTGGCCTAAAATGCTTTCAGTGCTCTGCAGAGAGATCTCAGTGTTCAGTTTTGGTCTGTCAGCAGCAAAATCCTTTCCACTAGCAATGAACACTGCAGTATTCATTGCCAGCGGCACTTAGCAAAGTCTTTTTTTTTTCAGCGGCACTTAGCAAAGTCCTTTTTTTTTTTTTTTTTTTTTTTCCCTCTAGCCTGAAGTGTTCTTTCTAAGGCAGATCAACAGTCATCATTTTCTTTTCTGTAACTTGTTCTGTCTTGCTGTTTCATTCAGTTATGTGACAAACTCATCTCTTGACATGACTGATGGAACTGATGTGTCACATTACACGCAGTAATAGCTGACCAGAACAGAGTTTGCTTGATTTCAAAAATTACAAGCTTCTAGGCATAGATTGAAGAAGAAGAAAAACATGCTTCCCTTATTTATAAGCTTTGCAAAATACTTTCTGATCATGAGGTTTTGGAACTGTATTTTACATAACAAGAGTGTTCTGGGAATGGCAGGGAATTTCTCATACTAGCTTCGGTTCACTGATTATCCTGATAGAGAGGTTGTTAGGTCCATTAATATGAATGTTATATTAAAAAGACAAATTTTGTGAATGAATCTTCCTTTTGTGAAAATGAAGATAGATTACTGCATAAAAGGTATTTTTTTGTTTTGTTTTTAATGAAAAAATCAGTTCTCTGTGATTTTGCAAAGATACTGAAATATAAATTACTAAATTATTTTCTTCAGTAGATAATTTCCTTATATAGCACTATTGAAACTATGAGTCTAATGAAACTTGAAGGTTTAAAGACAACAAAATTATATGCAAATTTCTCAGAAACAGGAATAATTACCTTTTTGTTTGTTTCTATTTGCCAGTGCTGTTTATGCAGAATTACTTTGTTTAATAGTAACACAGTAATGCTGAGATTAAAGTTTGTTTTGCTTCTATTTATTCCTGCAGTAAACTGTAGCTATTAATATCTCATTTTTTTAATTTCCTATTTTCCAAGGATAGGGTAATAACATAAATGTTTATATTTTGTTATTTAATTCTATTATCACTGTCTTTCCTCACTGGATAATGACATTTTTGCCTGTAAAATGGAATACATTCGAATGACTTAGGGTGCCTAAGATTATCTGTGTCGAGGAAGACAGTTTATTAACAGCTTTGTTTGTGGAAAATGATATGATCTGAAACTTACTGTCTCGTAGTATGAAAATGTAAAATAAGAATATGAAAAAAACAACGTCTTCCACACTCACAATAAACATGCCCTTAGCTGTATTCATTATGCTTATTTCTATGTGTGTATATATACATATATATATATATACACATACATGTATATATATGTATACAGAGCGATGTGTAAATTGTCTGGCTGAGCAAGCAAAGACTTCATGAACAGGGCTGTACAGAGCAGAAAAAAAAACATTTCTAAGAGAGAAACACAGTATCCTAATTATTAAAACCTGTATAAATTCCTAGAAAAGCTACATATTATGAAGTATTTTCAATGAGGGGGTCCTGTAAGAGATTTTAGTTATGAAATATTTTATTGCAAGTTTATAACCTTGACCAGCTTCATATGAAGGAGCATGCCTTCACATTGCGTGCTGAAAGAAAGATAATTCATTCAAATTACCTGCACTGCAGCTGAGCAACTGTTAAACTCTGAAATCCTATGGCATTTAATACTACCTCCCAGCCATTTTGAAAGCAAGTTGTCACAGGATCATATAATTCATTTCTCACACACTATGCTGGAGACAGAAAATTACTGTCAGTACTCTCAGTATAGTGGTTTTTATCTTTTTATCATTTTCTAGAACAAAAGACTTTTTTTTTTTTTTTCCTCCTCCCTCTCTCTCTCTCTCTCTTCAAGAGAGTTAGACAGTGAGAGCTTTGTCAGCTTTTTTGGCCATGAACCTTAAAGAACTCACTCATTCTAACAATCTTAATATCTTTGCAGCACTATAAATAAGGATCTGTTTTCCCAAGATAGGCAGCATTTCAGGAGAAGGCACAAAAGAGAAATGGAAAAAGACTGAAAACAAACAATGATAGTTCAAACTGGGCAATCACCAGACTATGTCTTTTGGTATTGAGGATGCCAGGTTGCTGTAAAGTATCATTGCATTGAAGGGGATTATATTTTGTATGCAGCTAAGTAGTTTAGGCAGAGAAATTGCATAGCATCTTTTCTAGCAACACAGGTGACCTTATTTTATCAGATTATTAAAACGTAATGAGAATAGACTGGGAATGCTGTTGACAACTGTTCCCCAGAAGTAATCAATGTTTCAGAGTGAGATACATGGAGCAGATGGATGACAGTAAGTTGTTTCATTTTTTTACTCCCCCCAAAACCCTACTTACTTTACAGGAAATATTAGTGTCTCTCATAATCTTTTCCATTCCTGTACTTATTTACATTCTTGTACAACATAAGGTCTGATGTGGTCAGTGGGTTCATTTTCATGGCCATGCTACAACCTTTCTCTCATGCGTACTGTTGTTTGCTTTCCAGTAGTGATTCCCCTTAAAGCAGTGGGGCTTGAGTACTGCTGCAGGCTTCCTAACATTACAGCCCTGCAAATGTCAAATGTTCCAGAGAAGCCTGCTGGCTCAGTGGTATTCCTTTGCTTCGATATCCTCACTCTGGGCTCTTTTGAGCATTCTCTTCTTCTTTCTGCCCTCAAGAGCATTATGCTCGGCATACTTCCCAATCCTGCAATAGTCATGACAGAAATGGAACAATATATTCTCAATTGAGCCAGTTCCATAGGCTGCTCAAGGGCCCTTATGAGGCGAGCAGACTATACATTTTTAACAATGTTGCTAGAAATACAGTCCTTATCAATGAGGAACCAGTAACTGTGTATTTCAAGCACTTTTTCTGGATTTATAATAGTGACTTTTTTTTTTTTTTTCCAGCGTGCTAACAGAAAAGTTCAGTTTATTGCTTAAATGTACTGAATTTCATGAACTTCAAACCAGATTTGGTAGTAAAGGACTGTATATAATTAAATACTAGCCTGTTAGCTTATTTATTTTAAGCTGTCAACATAGTTGTGCTTTTTAATCCCCTGGAGACCTCTTCCAGTTTTTATGTTATATCTGTACTTTAGTAAGAAAATAATAATAATTTAAAAAAAGATCTGAAAATCAGGAAATCTATATGGAAATTTTAGCATCCAGAAATAAAATAAAATGATAAAAGTTAATGTTACCAATTAATACTTTGTGGTATTCTTTCCCCACATTGTTCCCTCTAAATGGATCTTTTTATGAAGTTCAAGGGATGACAGGGATATGACCAACTAAATGCAAATGCCTTATTTGCAAATTTTACTGAATTTCCTTATCTCTTCTAAACTAAGTCTAAATAAATCGACAAACTGAAGATGCATCTGTACAAAACAATGAGAATAAAGGAAGGGAAAAGGAACAGCAAAAGAAAAGAAAGCCCAGGAAATATATCTTTTTCCACTTGACAGGCTAGGCACCTGCTGTTAAAAATCATATGAAAGGTATTAACATCATCTTTGCATTTGCAAAGAGGAAAGAAAAATTGAATATTTAAGATGTGATCTTTAGCTTGTGGGAAAAAGTTTTTTCAAGGGTTTATAAGGTAAAGAGAATGCTAATGTTATGTGCAGAAAGGAAAGAATCTAGGACTGCAGAAAGTTGACAGAGTCCATCAAAGTTATTATAGGAGCACCACAGAAAGGAAGAAAATTCTACTTCTGTGAATTAAGCACACTAGCGACAGCCTTCAGACTTGAACTGAGACTCTTGAATATAGAAGACCTAGAAATGTCAAGGCTGATATTATTTTCTATTCTAAAATTATCTTCTGTCTCTTTTCCTAGTGAGGAAAATAATTTTTGGAGAGAGAAGTGAATGGTAAGCAAATTTTAAGTTTTTATTTAGGTCTATTCAGGAACCTGCATCTCATCTGTGCAAAATCCTGTATCTCATAATATCTGTTCATGTCACTGTAAGTGATGCAAGTGGCACTTGTCATCTGATATTTCTTCTATAAGCCTCTCTCAAGAAACAATTTCCACTACTTTAACTAGATTTAGAAAATTGAAGAAATATGTTGTGTAGCTTGACTGGAAGTGAGTTTTACATATTTGGACAAGTTCTGAAAGACTTCGAGAGGAAAAGAAAAATGTCTATAAAACCAAGGATCTCAGAGTCTCTGATTGAATTGAGACACAATCCTCTGCTGTAAATTTCAACTTCTCTGTTACTACACAAAGTATACAGTGAGAGGTAGCAGCAATTAAATCTTCTTGTCCCACAGGAACTATAAGGAAAATAAGAATTGTTTTGTCTGTTTAAAAGTTTGAATCATAGAATCATTTTGACTGGAAAAGACCCTTAAGATTATCAAGTTTAACTCTCACTCTAACACTACCAAGTCCATGACTAAACCATGCCCTTAAGTTCAATGTTCACATCTCAAATAAGTAGCTGGTATGGTAAGAATTTTGGGGCTGAATATTCATAAAAATAATTTTTGAGTAAAGTAACTCTAAGCACTGCTAGCAACACTCCAGAGGCAGTGAAAGCTCTCTGAGAGTCTACTGTCAGTTAAATAAGGATGTTCATACTAGGAATGGATGGAATGTCTTCCTCAAAATGTACATCTCAACAAAAACTGAAATATTTCAGAGGTGTATTGATTTTGCTGACCTTTTCAACAGAAATTATTTCAGATGTAAGATACAGTCTCAATCACTTCCAGAAAAAGAAAAATGACATACAAACACACAGAAAAACACTGCCTTTCTCCATTTAATATTAGGCTTTTGGAGATGTTTATTTTATTAAAAAAGGATGGAGAGTGAGGGAATGTAAGACTTTCCATTTTAGTCTGTAATAAAATATATATCTCCAAAATGTATTTTTCAGCCATTTTTATTCAGGAGGATACTATTTAGCATTGACATTTTACTCAATTGCATTTCTTTAGGGTGTTAATTTTCTTTATAATAGCACAATGAAGTTCCATTTTGGATTTAGAACCAAAATAGCATTAATTACACTCATACATTTTAGTTATTGCTGATCAGTTCTTACATAGCACCAAGGCTTTCTCCATTTCTATCTTTGCTTCCCACTCAGTGCATAGACTGGGAGTAGGCAACAGGAGGAAAGAGAACATAGCTGGCATAGCGGACCCAACTGATCAAAGGGATATTCCACAACTGACCAAACTACGCTCAGCAATAAAACTGGGGGAAGTTTGACAAGGGTTGTGTTGGGAACTGGATAAGTGTAAGTCAGCTGTTGACAAGTGATTGCTTCTTACATCATTTCTTTTTTATTTCATATTATTTATTATCATTATCATAATTATCGTTATTATTATTAATATAGTACATTGCATTAGTTTTCCTTTCTATATTCATATTCCTTACAAGCATATGCATGTATTGACTATTATTTTGGTAACCTTGAACTAAGAAGTTGTGAAATGTTTTTGAAGTTCATTTGATTTCAATTGATATTTTATTCCTGAAGGCAAATGCAATCCAAACATCAAATACGTGGACAGAAGAGTCCATGTATCCATTTCTGAAAACAGAAGCTAACAGAGTAAGCCACAAGACAACAGAGCATTGCTGCTGACCTGCTCGAACTGACAGCAGCTGCTAAGAACCATTTTTCTTGTGTGTTTACTCTGTCGGATGCAGCTGTGGTAAATAGCAAAGGAGCTGGATTTGGGGCAAATTGCAGGTCTGTTGCAGTGCCATAAAAAAGTGCACAGGATCCCATTCTCAAGCAATTTGAGAAGCTATTGTTACCTCCCAACCTCACTATCCAGAATATTCCATCTGAAGAAAGAATTTCTAAGCAATAGTCTGAAGAAAGAAATGTTCATGTATACCAGGAGGTTCTTTTTGTTCTTGTGATAACTATTGTGAATTCTTCAACAATAACACAAAGAAGTTTTCTTTCCAGAATCACAGCAAGCAAAAAGGTAAAATGCAGGAGTTCTGAATGTAAAACTTTAAGATTTGCAGGAGCTGAAAGATCACAATATTTATAACGTGGGCCTTGGCTTGAAGTCAGGAGTTCAGCGTGTGACAGTTTACAGAGACGATAGCTATTGTTGAGTGCTAAATATAGTAAGATGTTTCTTACTGACCTTGTATTGTTTAGAAAGTTGTGCGTGTAAGCTTCTCATAAGAAAGCTAATGATTCAAGCAGGCTATAAATGCAGTTTGGGAAAAGTAAACAAAAAATAATGAATTAATGAATTATTTTCAAATTATGAAGAGAGATCATCATCCTGTATTTTCCACATACTCACAGATGAGAAAGTGAAAAGGAAATAACTAAAGGAATTTTGATCTGGAATCAGGACATTTTCTCTTGGACTTTCATTGTGATTTTTGGAAACTATCTTTATTTGGGATTCATGTTTACATTTGCATCAAATATAGACAACATTTTGTAGATTCCACAACTGTAGGTATTCACAATAGAGGGAATGTCATAAGACCTGTCGTGAGACCCTTTATAGCCCATGTTGAAAATCTTAGAACCATTAAGGTTGGAAATGGCCTCTAAGATCATCTAGTCTAACTGTGAACCCATCACTACTACACCAATTAAACCATGTCCCTAAGTGTCACATATACCAACTTTTTGAACACACACAGGGATGGTGGCACTACCACTTATCTGGGTAGCCTGTTCCAAGGCCTCACAACTCTTTTGCATGATCAGTTTTTCCTAGTATCCAACCTGAAAATCCCCTGATGCAACTTGAGACCATTAACACTTCTTCTATTCCTAGTTACCTGGGGAAAAAGACCAATCCCCACCTCACTACAACCTCTTTTCAAATGGTTGCAGAGTAATAATGTCTCCCCTCAATCTCTTTTCCAATCTAAAAAATCCCAATTCCCTCAGTCATTCTTCATAAGGCTTGTTTTTCACATTTTCATAGCTTTGCTGCCCTTGTCTGGACATGTTCCAGTGCCTCACAGTTTTTTCTTGTAGTCAGGGGCCCAAAACTAAACATGGTAATCCAGGTGCAGCTTCCCAGTGCGGACTACAAGTGTACCAAAGACTTCTCTTTTCCAGGCTGAACAAGTTCAGCCTCTCAACTTTTCTAAAGTGAGGTGCCCCAGCCCTGCGATCATCCATGTGGCTCTCCACTGCACCCACTTCAACTTCTTCATGTCTTGCTTGTGCTGGGGGCCCCATGCTTGGACACAGTACACCAGATGGGGCCTTGTTAGGGCAGAGTGGACAGGGACAGTCACCTCCCTCACTTTGTGCAACGTTTTTCTCAGAAGAAGTCATAGTCTCATAGAATAGCTTTTGTTGAAAAAGACCTTCAAAGATCATCTAATTCAACCACCTTGCCATGGGCAGGAACAACTTACACTAGATCAGTGTACTCAAAGTTCAATCAAATTCAACTTTGTACACTTTCAGTAGTGGGAAATCTAAAATTTCTCTGGGAAATCTGTTCCGGTGTCTCACCACTCTCTCATATCTCATATCTAAATCTACCCTCTTCCAATTTAAAACCATTGCCTCTTGTTCTGTAAAAATGTGTTTTGAAATCACAGTTTTCCTCCAATTCAGTAATATATTAAACTTATAACAAGCAATTTTGAGATGTATTACCTGACTAGCTTTCTTTGCCTTGAAACAGTATTTTAAAATTGTTAATCCTTTTTTTTTTAATTACCATAAATAACTTAAATATGTTGGCATAACTTTTTAAATAGAGATTTTGTTTTGTTTTGATAAAGTCATTCATATCATGTACCGAAGGTGAGACAAATAAAATAGAAAGCACTGATAGTTTCAATATCTAAATATAGTGCATCAAGAAATATTTTTGCTTCAGATTACTGTCATTTAATTATGAAATATAGAAAGAAAATATAATTTGCTGCAGCAGTATAAGAAGCAGTAACATTTCATCAAATAGGAGGTAGTATTTTCAGAGTAGCTCTCATAAAAGATGTACAGACCTTGCTAAATCTCATTCAAATAATGATAAAATAACTTACAATCACAGGTCCTGCTAATGTCAAACTCATCTCTTTCCTTTCTTAAAAATTCTGCATAAAGGAAACAAAAGGAAACAGTTTTGAAGGAAAGCGTGCAGTCAAGTGACCACAGAGCTATGCATACTGCATGCCTTATATGTCTACTCTAATTTTTACTTGCCTCATTCCCAGAACTATTCCTATCTCTTGTTAACTTTCTGCTCTGTTTCCATTTGGATTGAAAATTCGATTTCTAATGCTAATTAAAAATGAGTAGGAATTAATTATGTGTATATATTTATGGTATTCACTCCTTAAAATACTATTCACTCATTTCTTCATAAGTATATAATCTTTTCATTATAAGATGAGGGGGAAAAGAACATGAAGAGCTGAACAGAAACTGAGATAGTAATAGTTAACATTAGTAGCAATTTAAAGGCTGAATTATGCCAACAGTTTGCTTTGACAAGTGCTTTAACACTAGTTTTTGATGGTTGATATAACAGAAACCATAAACATAGCTGAAATTAAAAGATGTTGAAGAAAAATTGAAATATATGTTGGAATTCACATAGAATTTAACTACTAGTTTCTAAAAAGTAGTCTTCACAATGTTCCCTAAGTAGCCTTTAAAACGTTCTTTTATTTTTTTAATGGTGTGACTTACTTTATTTACTGTTATTCTTAGATGTCAGTCACATATGGAAATTAAGTTCTCCTCTTGTTACTGAGACCTACACATACATGTTTACGTTTCCCTAGGAATTGTTGGTCAACTTCTTTTGTTAATGTATCTAAATGTAGTTGCTAGCATTTTTTATTTTATGTATTTATTTTGATTTTAGCCATTGTTTGAATCCTCTAAGAGATAGAAACTACAGAGAAGGATGCTCTCACCCTGGAGGGATTCATGACCAGGCTGGATGGGGCTTTGAGCAACCTGGTCTAGTAGAAGATGCTCCTGCCTATAGCAAGGAACTTGGAAATAGATGATCTTTAAGTTCCTTTCCAACCCACACCATTCTATGAGTCTATGACTTTCCTGCTCAAGCAGGAACACCTAGAACAAGATGTCCAGGTCCATACTTAAGCAACTTTTGAA
Source organism: Perdix hodgsoniae (assembly GCA_035772895.1). Classification (NCBI taxonomy): domain Eukaryota; kingdom Metazoa; phylum Chordata; class Aves; order Galliformes; family Phasianidae; genus Perdix; species Perdix hodgsoniae. Next base: position 4,065,150 of record JAPSGF010000068.1, read on the forward strand.
TATCTCCAAGGAGGGAAACCTGTACCAGTGCTTTGTCACTCTTGCAGTGAAGTGTTGCTGATGTTCAGACAGAATCTCCTATGATTTAGTTTGTACCAGTTGTCTCGTTCTGTCACTGGCCACCACTGCCCAGCCCGTCTCTATCATCTTTGTCCCCCATTTCAGATATCTAAGCTGAACAGCCTCAACTCTCTCAGCCTTTTCTCATGTTAGATGTTTCAGTCCCTTAATCATTTCCTGTGGTCCTACACTGGACTCTCTCCAGTGTGTCCCTGTCCCTCCCTCACTGTGGAGCTCCGAAATGGACACAGTGCTTCAAAGTGTGGCCTCACTGGTTGACCATAGTTAGGATATTCATAGAATTTCTTCAGTATAGATTTTTTTTTCCTTGTTTGCTTTTTTTTTTTTTTTTTTTTTTTAAAAATACCCCAATAGTTACTGTGCAGAGCTTCTTGGAATTTATATGCAGATTATTATGATGAAGAACTCTCTTCTTCAGGAGATCTTCTATTGCAATAGACAATGTATGATAACTTCTGTTTTCAAAAGTTATTCCCTGACTATTGTAGTAACGAAGAAAAAAAAAGTAAATTTTGTCCTGAAGTTAGCCAGGGTTTTGATGGAATTACAGTGAGTAAAAGACTGATGTGATTTCAGGAGAAAAAAAAAAAAAAGAAAAAGCATTTTCTTTCTCTAAGTTTTCTCAAAAGCTTAGATTATACAGGTAGATAATGAAATCATACTTTTATGGATGGGAGCATCACTCTGAGTAAGAAGAAACATCTTCACATGGAAAAAAGAAACCACTGAATTTCCACTAGTAGAAGTTGGAACTATAAAACCGTCTATAACTTTAAATGTAGCAGTGTCTGTGTTTTATCTAGTATTAGGTTCTTTGCTCCCAGATATTTATTACATGGATCAGTGTTCTAAAATCTTCAATAGATGATGCAACTCTACCGTAATATTCATATATACATTATATATATTTAATGCTGTCTTTTCGTAAGTGTTATACTGGTAATTACAGGGTCCATTTCTGTCAGACCTTCAAAAAATGTCTTTTTTTTTTTTTAGTAATACTGCAGTAATGTAACAATTGAGATTTAAGAAACAATATCATGAAACAAGACCATATATTTTTAGAGAATACTAATGAGGAAATAACATTCAGTAAATTTGTCTTGGAAAATTAGGTGGGGGAAATGACTTTATTTTGCAGAGGATTTTGCTCCAACAACTTTCATGTTTGCCTTAAATTCTTATATGTTAGTCCCAGGAACCTTGGAGATAACCATTACTATTCTGATACTAAACAACCTGTGCTGTTTGGGGTACCGTTCATTGAATTCTGCATTGCCTTTCTTAGACAAAAATATGCCTGCAAAAATAGATACTTTCACACACTAGGCTTCCATAAATTTTTGCACTGAGACTTTCAAAACTCCAAACACATTTAAACTGTCACAGATTATCACATTTGCTTTGTACACAAGGCATGCAGGCAAGCAAGCATGTCTAGAAAATATTATCTTTCTGACATATTTTGTTGTTTCTTTACCATCATAGATTATAGTTTTATTACATCTCTCCACGTAAATTTGTCATTTTCCTTGTTTCATATGCAGTTGATCACCACACCCTTTCAACCAGTTTGACAAAATTCCATAAATCTCTTCTTTCCTTCCAGGTCTATCTGTAACAACCCATGTCCCTGAGATAGATTTCTTCAGTATTGTCTCTGTCTTATAACCTTTATTTCCCTCCTGTGCCCATTATAGATTAAGCTGTCATTTTTATGGTTTGAGATCTTCTTTATATTTTGATATGTAGCAAATTACCTTAACTTTGACTTTCTTTAATATTTTCTATCAGAACTGAAACTAATTTGTTATTTGACCATCTTTAACATCTGAATGTAATGGTAAATAAAAGGCGCACATTTGCATATTTTTGTGTGTAGGGTATTCACCTTGCATCTTTTAGGATGGGTAGAAGAAAAGTTTATATTTTAAATAAGGAGGTATATGTATATTCCAGTTTTTCATGTCACATTTTCACTTTATTGAAAATCCTTCTTAAGTAATAAATAGTTCAGTGATATCAGAGATGCACTGATTTAGTTAAAATTATATAAAAATGAGTTAATTGAGAAGAAAAACATTTAACATTAATAATAGTTTTTAATTCATTTATAATGAAATGCATGGTAAATTTTTACATTTATTTGGTTAAGTAACTTAATGGTGAATAAGTAACAGTACAAACAGAGAGAAGGCAGCAGATCTAGTTTTAGTTATCTCTCAGTACCCAGTCCTGATGATAAACTGAAACTAAATGTGAGTTACTGCTTTTTCAAAATCTTGTATTCCCTTCTGTATAATAAAGTGTAATTTTCATAGAGAGTAACAAGCTAACACATATAATAAGTGATTCATGAGAACAAGATGAGTCTAAGAACCTGTGAATCCCATCCCTCTAGAGAAAATACAGAGTACAGAAAAATTCTCTATCCTTGTTTTGGCTGAGAGAGTTAATTTTCTTCATAGTAGCTGTGCATGATTTAGAATGAAAACATATTGATGAAATACTGTTTTAATTGCTGATCAGTGCTTACAATAAATTCAAGACTTTTCAGCTCCTCATACTGCCCATTTCCTGAGGAGGCAGGGGTGCACAAGAAGCTGGAAAGGTACAGAATGAGGATACCCGGCCCAAACTATTCAAAAGGATAACCTGTACCATATGGCATCATGCTGACAATAAAACGTGGGGGAAATAGCTGGCTGGAAATAGTGGGGCTGCCACTGTTCAAGGACAGGTTGGGCACAAGTCAGCTGGTGGTAAGCAATTTTGTTGTGCATCACTTGTTTTATCCTTTCCTTCCTTCCTTCCCCCCCCCCCCCCTCCCCCTCTCCCCCCCTCCTTTTTATTAAATTGTCCTTGTGCTAACCTACATTCTAGCAATTCTCTCTACCATCCCACTGAGAGGGGAGGGAAGCAGTGAGAAAACTGCTGTGCTGAGCTTTTCTACCAGGTTAAACCACAACACTCTCAAACACTGGAAAAAACAGGTTTGCCTTCCAGGACCAACAATCGGTGAAATGCCTCTCTACAACAGAACTACTGTCATGTTAAGCAAAAATTTCAAACTGTTCAGACAGCTTTATTTACAGTGGAGTTACTGAGCAGATGGGAATCACCACCAGTGCATCTAAGCAGTCTTGTCAAGACAGCATACCACAGTGTCCTGGCATGCCTTATAGTTAAGTGCACTGAATGCATATAAGGTAGTAAAGTATCCAAAAGAAACAGGATGTTTTAAAAGCAGCTGATTATACTACTCAAGCAGGTACTGCATGCCTGGGGAAAAAAAATAAAATTATTTCAGTCAGTAGTTCCTAATATTCAAACCAATACAGAACAACATCCAGTCATTTCTCACATCACTACACAGAAATAAATAAAATCAAGGTAGTCACACTTAATACAGTGTGGTTTCATTGAATTTAATGTGACCAGTAACTAACTTTGCACTGAGAACTGTATTAGTATGTTCGCTAAAATATGCCACAGCCTTTCTTTGAGGTTCGGCATTGATCCTGGAGTTGGTCATAGACACTACCCGCACAAATTGTTACAACTGCTTCTGTCATGCTAAAGTGGCTTTTTAGGAAGAATACTTAGTTTGGATGGTAATTTGAGGCCTTGATAACTGTGTGCTGTATAGAACTCATCCTCATACAATTTAGTAGTCCAAAGGTTTTGGATAGTAGTGATGGAGGATAACAGTTATTTACAGATTTGGAAACACTGACAGAAGCAAAAATAGCATTATATATTGATACTATGCATTGTGAGTCTTGACTTATTGGGTTTTCTTGAATTACTTTTCTATTACATGCTCAATAAATCATTTGATCAAAAAGGGCTCTACATGGTGGGTGATAATCCTCCTCAAATTTCATATAGCCAGCAAATCAGTAGATAGCCATGCAAAAAGAAAAGCAAGATGAGTATTACTAAGCTCCCTATTTGCTCTCTGAAATAAGTAGAACTGTCAGCATTGAATGAGTCTCAGCAATTCAGAAGGTAAAAATCACATTGCTTCAATCCTGGTAAAATGCTAGACGCCTTCTCTCCTGTGCATATCACTTCCAAATTGCCTTATTGCCTGGATTACTCTAGTTTATTCTCCTTTACAACAAAAGAAATGAGTTTTTTCTTTGTATTTCACAGTATGAATTTTCTACACCTGTTGCAACAAACACAATTTTAGTACTATGTTAGTCCTTAGCCAGAGTTTTTTTTTAAAAAAAAAAAAAGGGGGAGGGAAAATCTAGGAAGTTCAATGTACAATGTATGATTACCCGTAATCAAATGCTGGGCAGGCATGTGAAAATTGTAAAATGTATTAAGCGTACTTCCAATTGCACAGATGTACACAGAGAGAAAATGCAGAACTAGAGGAATAGGAATTTCCTCAAGGAAAAGTTCATAAATCTTTCTTCTCCAGTTTTTTAAAATTATTATTATTAATGGAAAGGACTGGGGAACAGGATAGGGAAGGGAGTCTATAACCAGGAGGGGGAACAACTGTACACATAGTGGGTAATGATAGGACTAGGGGGAATGGTTTTAAAATGAGACAGGGGAGGTTTAGGTTAGATATTAGGGGGAAGTTTTACACTCAGAGGTTGGTGACGCACTGGAACAGGTTGTGCAAGGAGTTTGTGGATGCTCCGTCCCTGGAAGCATTCAAGACCAGGCTGAATGTGGCTCTGGGCAGCCTGGTCTGGTGGTTGGTGACCCTGCACATAGCAGGGGGGTTGAAATTAGATGATCATTGTGGTTCTTTTCAACTCAGGCTATTCTATGATTCTATGAACTAGGACATGAATGTATAATTATTCAGGAAGGTCAGATTTATGCTGATGATAAACAAGTAAATGTCCAGGAACTGTGAATTCACATTTGTGGGTACAAGAAAAAAAAGTCTCACATGTAGTAGGAGCTATGGTCAGGGCTGCTCCCCACCAGCTCTGGCTGCCCAGGGCCCCATCCAACCCGCTGGCCTGGAACACCCTCAGGGACGGAGAGCCACAGCGTCTCCAGGAATCCTTTGAGACCAGAGTGGTGCATGCCAGTGTAACTCCTCAGCAGTGAGGGACAAAATATATTCACAGTGGAAAGCAGTAACAGGAATCTATAATGAATGTCCTATACATGTATTATGAATAATGTTAAATAATTACAATAAACAATGAAATCATATGCAAATAATGCATAAACCTTTGAACCAGTTCTTAGCTCGGGGGGGCTCATGAAAGTTTGTTGTCAAGCTTAACATTAAAGAGATAGTAGTGAAACCTAGAGAAGAAGAGGTTTCTCATGGTGTCTAGCAACGTTTTCTTACAAACTTACATTGTGACCAGTACAGTGTCATCAACAGCACACAGTTGTAATTGTTTCTATACACATTTATAGGATTTAACAAGCTCTAGTTTGTTTCTAAACACAGTTTAATATTGCTGTATTTCAGAAAACCACCCTTGTGTGCTACCTTTTGAAATGCATAATCTTATAAAAATGAAAACAAATGAAAAAACAAACCCCACTCGTTAACACCCGCAGTAAAGGTGCTGCTCCTCTTCACACTTTGTTTCTAGTATATAATACCATGTAAGCCAGTGTTAGACATTTGCTTTCCTGTGTCATTTACAGTGAAACAACCCTCCACTTTGTCTTTCTATGTGTATCCATATTAATGTAGTGACTGTAAAGATATCCAATCACAACAGTGTAGTAACTTATGCCTGAAATTTTAGAACTATTTTAATTCAGATTAAATTCAGTCCTTCAATTCTCTTGAAAAAAAGAAATCACGCAAAAACTTCTCAGTGATTATTTACATTTAAATAATAGGTGCAGCAAATCTTTTTATTCTCCCTGCAGAGAACTTTGAACATCCACGTATTTGTTTCAGCTGCAGTAGCTAGCTTATAATAGCAGCTTTGGACATGAAAACAATCAAAAAATCCATTTTCTACTATTTATCACATAGTGTTTAAAAAAGTTCCACTGTATTATAAGATTGTGATAGTAGTTTTAAGACATCTGTTCAGTTTTGTTGAAGTATTAAGTAATCTCTGTAGTACAGTTGTTCTAAAAAGAAAAGGCCTTGCCATCTATCATCCCCTTTCCCTTAATCAACCTGTCTTCAGTGTCATCTTAAAGGATACTTCAGATTTGGTTTTATCCTAAGTGATACAAAAATTAATCCTTAGCCTATCCCTGCAGTGGTATTGAAATTCAACACCATGTAAGATTATTGTTCAAGTTTCTCTTCATTCTGAGAAGAATTACTGAGGAAAACAAACAAACTGTAAAAGAACTAAGAAACAAGTGAGGAACTCTATATTGCTACAATTCTCTTACAGTTGGATATGGTGAGCCCTACACCATGATAGTTAGAGTGTGTCAGGTAAACAAGGTAATTATGCATTCAATTACACATTCTACAATATTTTTCTATCTTTCAGTTGCATGTCCATCTCTCTTTTAGTGATGGGTGGATAATCAAAGAATATTAAGATGTTATAATAATGAAATAAACAAGAGAATTAGTCAAAGCAGATTATAACAACACAAAGAGAATAAATAAGGCACTTACCCATATCCTGGGCTCACTTAGGAAACTCCAGCAGAATGGATTTCTAAAAGAGATCCTTCCCCACTAGTAGTCAGCTCTTAAATGGGTCTAGAAGAGGTGCAGCCAGGCTCTACACCTTCCAGCAGCACAGGTGAATTGCCTTCACCTGTGCTCCTGTGTCTGACTTATTGCTCACCTCAGGTGATCAAACAGATGTTCAGGCCATGACTCCCATACACTCCACCCCTTCACAGCATGAACCAATGATCAGGTTGACTAAAGGGTAAACTTTTCCTAATACAGAGGTCCACTATATCGTGATGCTTATACAATTTCCATCGTAGCGTATGTTAGTACAATTCAAGATGAGCGATGATTGGTGAATGCCAATATTCCTTTATGGGTCAGTGCTCAATGATGTTACTGGAGGCATGTGGTTCTGAGGTGCAGATCCATCCTATGTTCCATCAGACCCATGTAGGCCATCACCAGGTGTTGCACATGATCTGACAGTAACGCTGGAATGCTTTGATGGCATTTTGTTCCTTCCAGTGGAAGGCTCAAAGACTCACAGGGGGCAATACAGATGTTTCAGGGGTACCTGGAGGGGAATGTCTGCTCTCCAGGGCAAGGTACAGACTGTATTTCTATCCTGGGTCAACATGTCTGCTTGTATTGGGGCATGTCCTGGCCACCTGTACCACACCTTCTAGCCAGATGTCTGCAGCTGCATAACTATATCAGGCACCAAAGGAGGTGTCCTGATCTGCCACAGGGACATGATGAGGGTCCCTTTAGCAATGAAGATTGGAGTGTTGACCACAGTATCAGTAGGCCATGTACCTATTACTGGAGGGACTACTGAGCCTCCCACCTCCAACAATCTCCCCCAAGGTGCAAGTAGGCCACAGCACTTTGGTCCTACCTGCACCTTCCAAGGCCATTTTATTCTATGGGTGCCTGAATCTAAATTCTCAGGGGCAGGGAGCAGAAGATTATTTTCATTAATGATCAGTGCCCATAATTTGGATCCTGAGCAGGGTGGCCCACGTTGTCTGCAACATTCTCAGGGCACTGGGTCTGTTGTCTCAGGGTCTTTCATTCAGGTACCGCAAGGTTTCATACAGTCTTTTCATCCACCCCTGCAGGAACTGGGAGTCTGTCTTCAGGGCAGCCTTAAGAATACCGTTATAATGTTCAATAAGGCCTGCCCCCATTGGATTATATGGCAGGTGAAATCGCCATTTGATGTTATTTTCTTCTGCCCAGCACTTTATCGTTGCACCAGTAAAATGAAAATCCCTTGGTAGCTCTCCATGACTTGTGTCCTGTAGGCAGACATCAGTTTAGTGAGTGCCTTGATGGTATATGCCTGGTTTGCTTTCGGCACTGGATAGGCCTGCAGTAGCCCACTTGCAGTGTCAACACAGGTCAGGGCATATCTTGCCCCTTCAGACCGAGGAAAAGGCCCAATGTAATTGACCTGCCATCACTGGAAAGGATTGTGACCTCTAGCAAGATGGGCTGTTGTTTCGGGCAACGATCTCAGTCTCATCTTAGAGCAAGTGTCGCAATCCTGGCATGCCTAGATGATGTCAGGTAGTTGAATGGGCAGTCCCCATGCTTTATCAGCTGCCCACATTGTCTCTTGTCCTACATGCTATAGTTTCTGATATAACCAACGGACGATGTTCTCAGATGGTGAATTCTCAATCCATCAAACTCGGGCCAGCGTGTGGGCTTCATCATTTCCTGGTGACCGTAGGGGCTGATGACCAGAAACATGGTAGACATATAGTCCTGTGTTTGACTGTATTCCATGTGTCTAACAACATGTCTTTGTCCCAGATTGCGTGGATAGTCCATTCCTGGGTGGCCCACTGTGCAATCCAAAGAGTGAGTCCCCGGTACACAGCCCAACTATCTGTATAGATATTCAGAATACCATCACTGGGTTCCTTGGTTATAACCATCCGCACAGCTTGCAGTTCTACCCATTGGCTGCTCTGACCAACCCCCTCATCAAATCAGATTGTCTTGGTCAAAGGATGGTATGCTATTGCTCTCCACTTGCTCGGGTTGCCCTTGCTGGACCCATCTGTGTACCAGGCATCTTCAGGGATAGGATATTCCCCCTCCTGAATGCGACTCTTCTCTGGTGGAGAGACCAGTGCTTCTTATGGTGCGTCACTGTGATACTGGGCCTAGGATCTTCTGAAATTCTTCTTTCAAGGGTGATGAAGACAGACCGCTCCTTTGGCTGAGGTTGGTCACCCATCGTGCTACTGTTTGTGCTTGGGCCACCCCTGTCTTAGGAAGGTGGTTCAGATCTTTCACCCACCCCTGAATTTGCAGAGTGGTCTTAACTATAACTTCAGCTGTTTGAGTTATTGGATCTACTGCCTGTAATGATGAATAGGCAGCCAATAACTGTTTTTCAATCATACTGTATCTTTCTTCTGCTCCATGCCACACCTGAGACCAAAAACCAATGGGGGTCCAAACAGAACTCTAGGAAAAGGGTCTAGGAGAGGTGCAGCCAGGCTCCACACCTTCCAGCAGTACAGGTGAATTGCCTTCACCTGTGCTCCCATGGCTGACTCATTGCTCACCTCAGGTGATCAATCAGAGATTCAGGCTGTGACTCAGCAGTTCCAATACAATGGACAAATACATTTAATGTTTCAGATTAAACTGATCAAAGTGCTCAGGTAATTCAACAGTAAACAGAGTCCTGTAACTAATCCAAATGCTGATCATGACATGAATGGATGTGTGATCTGTACAGCCAGTACAGCTTCACCAGAGGAAGGTCATGCTTGACCAATCTGGTGGGCTTCTAAGATGGGGTGATGGCATTGGTGGACAAAGGAAAGTTGATTGATGTCATTTAACTGGACTTGAGTAAGGCCTTTGACATGGTTCCCCATCACATCCTTATCTCCAAATTGGAGGAATGTGGATTTGATGGGTGGACCACTCGATGGATAAGAAACTGGTTCAAAGGCTGCATATAGGGGGTGGTCATCAATGGTTCTATGTCCAGGTGGAAGCCGGTAATGAGTGACGTTCCCCAGGGGTCTGTCTTGGGACCAGTGCTCTTTAACATCTTTATGGGCCAGAGGAATCCCAGGCATCCATACAGACTCTAAGGAATGGTCCTTGAGAGCAACCCTGTGGAGAGGGACCTGGGGGTCTTGATAGATGAAAAACTTAATATGAGCCAGCAGTGTGCCCTTGCAGCTCAGAAGGCAAATGGTATCCTGGGCTCCATCAGAAGAGGGGTGGCCAGCAGGGGCAGGGAGGTGATTGTTCCCCTCTATGCTGCTCTTGTGAAGCCCCATCTCAAGTACTGTGTCCAAGTGTGGAGCCCCCAGTACAAAAAAGACAGGGAGCTGTTGGAGAGGGTCCAGAGGAGGGCCACAAACATGATCAGGGGGCTGGAGCACCTCTCCTATGAAGACAGGCTGAGGGAGCTGGGCTTATTCAGCCTGGAGAAAAGAAGGCTGCGGGGTGACCTCAATGCAGCATTTCAGTACCTAAAGGGAGCCTACAGAGGAGAGGAGAATCAACTCTTTGAAAGGGTAGATAACTGCAGGACGAGGGGAAATGGTTTTAAGTTGAGGGAGGAAAGATTTAGGTTGGATGTCAGGGGGAAGTTCTTTACAGAGGAAGTGGTGAGGTACTGGAACAGGCTGCCCAGAAAGGCTGTGGATGACCTGTCCCTGGAGGTGTTCAAGGACAGATTGGATGGGGCCCTGGGCAGCCTGGTCTAGCACTGAATGTAGAGGTTGATGGCCCTGCATGTGTCAGGGCAGTTGGAGATTCATGATCCTTGAGGTCCCTTCCAACCCTGGCCATTCTGTGATTCTGTGATTCTGTGATTCTGTGATCACATGTGACATCAGTGTCTTGATATTTAAAATATTAGTGTAAAATGGTGAATACAAGGCTGTGCTGGTTAAGTTCTAAAGGAGCAAAAATAAAGAATATGCAATGAAAATTCCCTTTTTGCAAGCGTACATAAGAAGCAGGGTCACAAGAATGGCACAAGGCTTGGAGTATCTCTCCTATGAAGAAAGGCTTAGAGACCTGGATCTGTTCAGCCTGGAAAGGAGAAGGCTGAGAGGTGATCTTATTAGGGCTTATAAATATCTCAAGTATAGGCTTCAAGTGTATAAGGCCAGACTTTTCAGTGGTGTCCAGCAATAGAATAGGGGCAATGGGCACAAAATGGAATACACTAAGTTCCATCTGAAATTGAGAAAAAAAAACTTTACTTTGTGGGTTACGAAGCACTGGAACAGGCTGCCCAGAGAGGCTGTGGAGTCTTTCTCTGGAGATATTAAAAACATACCTGAATGTTTTCCTCTGCCATCTGCTCTAGGGAATCTGCTTTTGCAGCGGGAATAGACTGGATGATCTCCAGAATGCATTTGCATAAACACTTGAAAACACCAAGATAAAATACTGCTTTGTTGTTATATTATGTTCGACTGTGACATTCTCCAGGTAATTTTTATTACAGTTCCATTAAATGCCATATCTTCAACAGAAATAATATTTTCTCTCTACTGAAGACCCTTGATTTCAGTAAAGGAAATACTTCTGTAATTAAATGTTTATGGAAACTGACCTCTATTAAAATGAATATGAGAGCCAGCCATACAGAATATTCTGTATAGGTTATTTTAAAACGTTAAGAAGAATACACGAAAAACTTGAAGTCACCAATAATTGAAAGAAAACAAAATCAAACCAAACAAAAATCTACTTATCTTCAAAAGATGGGTAGTTTTATAGACAAGAAATATGTGAATTTAAGGATTCAAAGAGCATATTCAATGCTATTATTAACTATAAATAAATGTAATTCCCTGATACCCAAACTGAGTTAACTGAAGATTTGAAAGCAAAGTAATGGGTAAAAACAGATGGAGAATCCTCCACTTTCATTGTGCTTTGTAATGTAAATTGTATGAAAAAAATACAGATGACTCCTTCTTTAGCCTCAACTTTGTTTTATATTTTTCCTACATAAATGAACTTTATTAGACAGATTTGAATATAATGATAACTTCCTATGAAATTGATTTATTCTTAAAATATCTACTTTAATTAAGTTTCACAACAAGACGATTCTTATTAAAATTTAAAGGCAATTCCTGAGTAATACTAAGCCCTCAAACTGATTTCTTTATCCAAACTGAAAAGCTTTTAGACACCAAAAGAGAACAATAACAAAGTTTTATTTAAAATGGGCATTAGGGTGTGTAAAAGCCAATGGTGATTCACCTTTAATTTCACTGACTGGAAATTATCAGCTGAATTTAGCTTTCTTCTGTTGTATTTTGGTCCTGAGAGACATCTTTCATTTTAAAGCCTCTAAGAACATAGTAGATTAAATAGTGTTAATATATTAAACATAAGCAATAAACAAACACTATAGCTGAAATACAAATTCTGTATGTTTGTTGTGGCTTAACTCAGCAGGCAGCTAAGCAGCACACAGCTGTTCACTTACTCCTCACAAGTAGATGAGGAAAAGAATGGGAAACAAAATTGGACTTGTAGGTTGAGATAAAAGCTATTCTACTAAGACAGAAAAGAAAACATAACATATCTGTTGCTTTGTTGCATTTTTGTATATGTGTGTGTATATATATACATATATATATATATATATATATCCACAATGCAATTACTCATCATCTGCCGACCAATACTCAGGGAAAAATACAACTGATGACCCAGTAGCAGCACAACATTTAACCACTCACTGAATGATGCTTAGCTGTACCCTGGGCTGTAGCTGGGACAATGTTTTTTACATTTTTCTAATAGGAAAATAGATTTTAAAAAGAGCAATAGATAATTAGTTTTCTACTCCTTGAGAACATAGAGAAGATGGTTTATCTAATCAAATCATTCTGTCCAGATAAAACACATCTTTTCATTGTTTAGATAGTGTTTTGTTTTTTTTTAATATTATTGCTTTGTTGTGTTTCTTTTTTTCTTTTTCTCTTTTTTTTTCTTTTTCCCTTGTTCATAAAAGCAGGAAGAACAAAACAATATGAGCATATTTAGGAAAACAAATAAAAATGAAATGAACAAATTCTTTTCTGCAGATGACATTTGTGGCTTCCAGAAATTTGAAGACATAAATTAAAAAAAAATTGTGAAGGGGAAAATGGGAAGCAGCAACAAAACTAAGAAAATAGAGCAAATTAATTTTTTGAATACATTATATGTATGATATGCATAAGAATAGAGTGGTAAATTTATATTTAAAGGAATTGTTTTCTATTCAATTAGAAATAAACTAGGAAAACAAAGTAATTTAATTTGTCCCTGATTCCTTTCTTAAGTGTACACAGAGGTGTTAAAAAATTCTGGAGGCAATTTGCTGTCTTTCAGAAATAGAGGTGCTTCATTTAAATAATGTATACATCAGTAAAGAATGTAAGTCCATTCCTGAAGCCGAACGCCCGCTTCAGCTTCACACAGGTGTTCGCAACCGTT